>JBBPBX010017532.1:7936-25294 GCA_038048925.1 Garcialebias charrua
TATTTTAACTTTTAGCTAGTGTTTTGTTTCTTGAGGCTTCAATAAGTCAGTTTCAGTTTCTTCAGCAGGTTTTAGCAGCCATTCGGCTCTCTCCGTTCACACTGCATTAAACTGAAATGACAGGTTCACTTGTTGGAATGTTGGCTCTATTGCAGAGTCAAAAGCAGAACTTTAGAGAAATTATGAGTAAAAATAAGTTTGTTGAAGAAATCGATTTAAAAACTAAACAACTGTTAGCAGAATGCAGAGCTGAGCACAATCCTTTGTGGTTGTATCTTTCAACAAACTTGTACAGTAGTTTTTTTCTTCAGCAGCTTATGAGATCATTTGATTCAACGCAGCCTGAAAAAACCTCCTCGTTCTGTTGTGTTAGAAAAATAAAAAAAATCATCGATCTTCATTGATTCAAGTGAAATGATAGAAATCATCCAGTGTGGGAAGGATTGGACGAGCTGTAAAAAGGTTTGGTTCTGTCGTCCAGTCCGTGACCACGCCGTCTCCCAAAGAGTTCAGAAGTGGAAAGAAATGACCACAGTGTCACGGAGGAGTGAACCAGCAGCCAACAGGAGGCCGTGAACTCTGCAGCCCCGGGCGAATCAATAAATGTTCACCGCTCAACAAGGCGGATCAATAAATCGTCTCTGGCTTTTGTTAAAAGAAAGAATTGATGAGCCGCTCCAAGGTCCCAAAGATGGTTTTTCTTAAGGTGTTTGAAGAGATTAATGATCGAGCAGATTCAGTAAATTGATTTCTGGAAAGAGCCGAGACATTTGATGCAGTTATGCCGAGTGGTTCCCTGCCGCAGCCTGCATGCATGCGCAGTGTGAGCACCGGACAGTCTTCCAGTGAGACCTTTACATCACATCACTTTGAACTGAAATCAGTCGTACAGGTAATAATAATAATAATAATAATAATAATGAATTCAATTTATAATGCACCTTTCATTAATAAAAATCTCAAAGTGCTATGTTGTGAATGTTGTTGTTATTTGTTTTGGGACAAAGCAACCAAAGCCTTAGGCTCTCAGGTATATGAAGGACGTCCTCTTTGGACCAGGAATCATCTGTCATAACGTCCATGACTGGTTTTCTTTGAGTCCCTTTTTGTCCTGAATAATGCCTGATTATTGTTTTCTGTACATTGATTGTTTTAAAACATTTAATCAGCTGTTAACTGATCTACGTTCTTTAAGCTTTTTTATCAAACTAATGATGAAATGAAGTCAGATAATTCTCAATCAGGTCATCTGGACAGTTTCTTTTTAGTAGAAACGTTTCACCCTCACTCCAGAGGGCTTCATCAGTCTGAGTAGTTCCAGCACACTGTTCCCCCACAGAGTAAACAACTTAAGTGGACCAACCAGTTTGTTGGAGCCAAGATGGTTTCTGGAGGCCGTCCTGTCCCTTGTCGACTCCTCCCAGGCAGGCAGCCACAGCCAAAGTGGTTCAAGACAAGAAAATTCATGCTCAGGTAATCGCCCCCGCATGATTATCTGAAGGAATATACTCACGCCTTTACGGCTAGGGCGTCACCGCCGAGCCAGAGGCCCCGCCCTCTGGGTACTTAAGCGGCTGACGCCCCTCCATCTTTCTCAAAGATTGCACTTCACCGAGCTTTCAGCATTGAAAAGGGCCAGTATTGTTGCACCTCGTTCCCTTCCTTCAGGGAACATGAGTTATGGTGCATAACTTTCAGTTCCCTTTCAGTCTGGTCTCTCGGTGCAACATACTTGCTATGGGAACGTAATCCATTCACGCCCTTGAAATGCTCAGCAAAGTGCATGTGAGAACATCCGTCCTAAAAAGACAGGCATCTCCCAGCTGCTTTCTACAGGGAATGTAGAGAGCCCATGCTAAGAGGAAAAAATGCAGAATGCAAAGAACATCAACGTGATGTTTCCACTGGGCATATATATATATACAACACCAACTAGAGACAGCCTAAGCGTGCTCCATCAGTGTGAATACTGTACTTATCATCTCCTTTTCTCACTGGATCATCCTGAGAAACAGGAGGAAAAAAGGACCCACCATGTCACAAGAAATTGGGTGACAAATGTGGAGGTAGAAAACCCAGGTCAAGCACAGGGTAACCTCCTAGGTCCTTACTTAGATCAGTTAGGGAGAGGGGAAACCCTTCCAATAGACATCTCCTAGGCAAAACATAAACACCAAGGGGTACCCTTGTGAATGTTGTTGTTGTTTGTTTTGGGACAAAGCAACCAAAGCCTTAGGCTCTCAGCCAGTTCCCTTCAGATGTCAGGCTGAAAGTTGCCATAGCTCTGGATGTGGGTGTAGAAGCTGTCCACGTGCCTGAGTCAGCAGTTCCCTGTGAGAAGGCAATTGCCATGGTATCCCTGATAACATTGATATCAACTCCGGGAACCACGTTTTCTGTGGCCATTTGGGGGCTATGAGAATCAAGGAGAGGGCTCCCTGGCGTACCCGTTCCAATGTCGCCCCGATCAGAGGGACAGGTGGAAAGGCATAGTAGAGCACCCCTGCAGGCCAATCATGTGCCAGAGCATCCATACCCAATGGAGCGTCTGCTTCCCTCAAGGAGAAGTAGAGGTCACAGTGTGAGCTAGCCCTGCAAGCGAACAGGTCCACAGAGGCTCTCCCAAATCGTGACCAGACCTGTTCCACAATCCGTGGGTTCAGGCTCCATTCTGACGCCAAAAGAGGTCCTCTTGAGAGGGCGTCTGCTCCATAATTTAGTTCACCAGGGACATGAGTCGCCCTAAGTGACAAGATTCTTGGAGCACACCATGTGAGCATCCTCTGCGCCAGTCCGAGGAGGGCCTGGGACCTTGTCCCTCCCTCTCTGTTGATGAAGGACACTGTGGTCCTGTTATCTGATTTCACCAGGATATGTTGTCCAGCAATCAGACCTTTGTTGAAGAAGTATTTTAATGACAGGAATACGGCCAGCAACTCCAGGAAGTTGATATGTAATCTCGCTTCCTGCTCATTCCAAAGGCCGCGGGCGTTCTGATTTCTACAGATCGCCCCCCATCCTGTTTTTGAGGCGTCCGTCGTGATGACCACACGAGATGACACCCTTCCCAGTGAGACCCCTTTCGTGAAAACGGACAGATGTCTCCAGGGTTCCAGGGCCTCCAGGCACTCTGAATCTATCCTAACCTTTCCTGCTTGGTTAGGCAGGTCGGGTTGTATTCGTTGGTTCAGCCATACCTGTATGGGCCGCATTTTCAGTAATGCGTGTGGCACACAGGGAATGGCTGCTGCCAAGAGGCCTAAAAGGCGTTGGCAGGTTTTCACAGGGACCCTTTGGTCCAGTTTAAATCTTTCCAGGCAACGGCGAATGGAGGAAACTCGTTCCTTAGAGCCATGCTCTGTACTGGACAGTGTCGATCTGTACTCCCAAAAATATGGTAACCCATGATGGAGTCAAATCGCTTTTTTGTAGGTTTATGACAAAACCAAGAGACCCCAGGTGAGAAATCACCTTATAAGAGTGTGACTGGGCCTGCTTTCTGCTTACAGCCAGAATCAGCAGGTCATCCAAGTAATTCATGACCCTGAGTCCTTGATTCCTAAGAGGGGTCAGGGCTACATCCAGACATTTAGTAAATGTACGCGGAGCAGTCTTTAAACCGAAGGGTAAAGCTTTGAATTCATAAGCGTTTCCCTCGAAGGCAAAACGGAGGAACTTTCTGTGTTTCCTCCACACGCCTATATGAAAATAGGCATCTTTTAAATCCACTGTACACGCGTAGTCTCCTGGGGCCTCATGTATCAACCATGCGTGCGCACAAAAACATTGCGCACGTCACTTTCCACGCAAAGTGGCGTATGTATCAAATCTGATATGAACGGGAATATCTGCGCTTCCACGTACAAATCCACGGCTGCTCCCCTGTTGGCGTACGCACGTTTCTGTGGTTATTGTTCCTTTGGCGACACTTACAGGTGATCTGTGAAACCGTGTCCACGATGTGAAAACAATCATAAATCCCACCAAACACACATGATTAACGATTATTACATCCACATGGACGCAATTAGATGAGTGGATATAAAAGCATGCGCCAGATAGTGGCAACAATATTGACAACAATGAGATGTAATTTCTTTAAATAAGAAGTTAACCAAGCTGTATTAACACGCCTACGTTTAGGTCAGTGGGTAAAGCGCTTGCCTTTAGTTCCAAAGGTCGTGAGATCGACTCCCGCATGGTACAACGTTTTTCTTTTTTTTTCGTTCCAGATTGAAATACACATGAAAACTATTTACAAAACAATAAATCGTCTGCTTCCTTTCATTTCATGTATTGTTCTATTTCTTGTTGTTTCATTCAATAGTTTTCCTGTGGTCTTTAAATCTGGAATGAAAAAAAAAAACATTGTACCAAGCGGGAGTCGATCTCACGACCTTTGGGACGAAGGGCGGGCGCGTTCGCCACTAAGCTATACAGGCATGTTAGATCAGCTTGGTCAACTTCTTATTTAAAAGTGGATGGTTTGTTTTGCACTGTGCGTGCCGAATGAAGCCTTTTTCCGTGCTTCTCTGCCTCACTCAGAAGTGATTTCTGTTCACAGTCCGTGAAGTTCCTCTTTTTTCCACGTTCCGACATGATTTGCAATGGAGCAGAGACGACATTCCTGTCGTGCATGGCATATTTGAATGACTTTGCATATTCATACGGAGGCGTGTCAAGGGCGGAGTCGGCCACTCTCTCATGTGCGCTGAATTCCACGTTGATTGTGTTGTACATAAGGAATGTGCGTGGATTCCGGTGTACGCACAGTTTGATAAATCTGGATTTTTTTGTGCGTGGACACTTTTCTGGATTTGTCCGTACGTGACTTTTCAGTAAGAAATCTACGCAAGTCTTTGTACATGAGGCCCCTGGTCTCACAGACTGGAGAACTTGCCGCAGTGTAAGCATCTTGAAAAATGTTTTAATCCTCTTGTTGAGAGTCCTGAGATCCAGAATCGGTCTCAGGGAATGATCCTTTTTGGGCACCAGGAAGTACTTGCTGTAGTGGCCAGAGCGTAGTTTGCGTCCCGAGACCAAACTAATCACTCCCTTTTGCAGCATCGTCGAAACTTCCTCCCTCAGCACGTGTGCACGTGTAGGGTTGATCTTAGATTGCAGCACCCCTGTGAAGCGGGGCGGTCTTTTTGAGAACTGCAACTTGAGCCCTTGACATATCGTTGTCATGACCCAATCATTTGGTAGACATGCTTTCCAGGCCTGCGCATGCGCGCTGAGCCTGGAGGACATGTTGAATTGCTGCTCTTCGTGTTTTAGCGCCAAAGAGGTGACCTTTGACCCCTCTTGCACTCTTTCGAGCAGGTTGGTCGGCCCGACAGAAGATATCGCGAGATCTGACCGTTTCTGGCAGAGCTTGCGTATCTCGTTGCGGTTCATAGTTTTACCACATGGTTTGTTTATAAAAATGGAACTCGAGTCAAGAACCTGGGCAGTCTGTGCTTTGGTACTTTTATTTTTGTACATGTCTGAAACAGTGTTTGTTTTGTTTACACGTGTAATAGACGAGTCATGTTTGGTGCGCGCACACATGCCACTAGCTCCTCGTAGTTTTTTACAAGGGGAGACTAGGCTCAAGAAGTTAGGTTCCCATACCACGTGGACGGGCAAACCTGTAAAATTATCAGTTTGTCCTGTTTCATCAGGTCCGAGTCTGCTTTCCACATGTGGTCACTGAAGAGGTCCTCGGACGGTACTGGAAAGTTTCACCATCACCAACGGATCTCTTCCGTGGAAGGCCACGCGTGTCTCCCTTTGGGGATGCAAAGCTTTTCCTCGGCAATCCCTCGCGGAGGGCTTCCGCCTGCTTGCGTCTTTGTTCCAACCTGGCCTGGACACGTTCCAGGGCTCCCCCGAAGAGTCCCGTCGACTCGATCGGGTGCTGGAGGAAAGTGGACCTCTGGTTTTCCGGGAGGTCCGACAATGTTAGCCAAAGATGGCGCTGGGCGACAACTATTTCCGCCATTGCTTTGCCTTGGGAAATGGCTATTGTCCCCATCATGCGGAGCACAAGGTCAGAGGCACGGCGGGCCTCCTCCATGGCCTCCGTTGCGGCCTGCTCGTCTTTTGTTACCTGGATATCTTGCAGTTTTTCTGCCAGGTACGCCTGCACCATGGACGATGCATTCATTGCGCGAGCTGCGAGGCCCTGAGCCTTGTAGCACTTCTCGAGTTGTTTCTCCGAAGCGCGGCAGGCCCTGCTGGGTAGCGCTGGTTTCGTCCCCGTGGCTATGGGGGCCAAGTGAACCACCAGGGTCTCCTCTATCAGGGATGCGCTAGCGAGACCCGCTGTCTCCATTCCTACGACATCAAGGAGTCGGGATAATGGCAGCATGATGGAAGCTCCGGGTTCCGCCCAGGAGCGTTTGAGCTCCATGAGGAAGTCCGGAAATATTGGCATTTTCTGTGACGTTGTCGGCTGCTTCGCGTATAAGTAGCTTCCCGCTAGCCTCGTAGCCTGTTTGCGAGGCATGGGGTCTGGCCACGTGACCTGCAGGGCATCCACCGCCTTATGACACAGGTCGAACAGAGCAGGTACCGACAAGTCCGGTTCCGGAAGGATTTGCATCAGGTTCTGGGAGGAATCCACAGTTTCTCCATTGTGACCATATTCGGCGTCTTGGTCGGACACTTCAGGCGTGGAGTCCTCAACGGCAACTGAGGAGTCCGACATGTTGTCCTCTCCGACTCGACTGCTGCATTCCAGGTCCACGTTTTCGAGCTCCGGTTCAGGAGCGAGCAATTTAGTGCGGCGTGCTACCTTCAGCGCCACGTTCCTAGCCATGGATTTGGCCAACGCGTCAGCACGTCGTTTCCTCACTACTGCCGACATTTGACGGCAGTGGGAGCAGGAGTCGGGAAATTCCAACGCTTTCTTCATGTGCAGAATCCCTAGGCAGACAGGACAGGCCTCGTGGGTGTCCGTCGCCGAGAGGGAGTAGCCGCAGCCGCTGGGGCATGGGCGCGAGCAAGGACTCGTCGTACTGGTTTTCTTCCTCTTTGTCCTCCGTTTTCCATTCCCGGGAGCCATGTCCGACGAGAAGCGTAGAAATTGTTCCTAGTTTTCTTTTGTTCGAAGCCCTCTTCTCCGTCGTCTTGCTTTCGCTGGTTAGCCTGCTAATGATTAGCAGGAGGTTGTGATGCAGTTAGCGCCGTCGAGCGAGGCAGCTGCGGAAAAGAAGAAAACTTCAAGGTTAGTAGAAAAACGCTGGACTAGCTTTCGCCAGCCCAGCAATACGCAGGAAAATTTCTCTGTACGCTCAGTGTAGGGAGCAAGCTCACCTCAGTCGAGCGATGCAACAACAGAGAAGTCCCACGAAGTTCAGGTGTTAAGCGAGGTGAAGGGCAAAAAAGAGAAAGATGGAGGGGCGTCAGCCACTTAAGTACCCAGAGGGCGGGGCCTCTGGCACGGCGGTGACGCCCTAGCCATAAAGGCGTGAGTATATTCCTTCAGGTAATCGCGCGGGAGCGCAATTCCCATAGCAAGTATGTTGCACCGAGAGACCAGACTGAAAGGGAACTGGTAAATGATCACTTAAATCAGTTGTTAAGATACCACCTGTCACATCCCCTTTTGTTATATTTGTGAAAATGTTGTCAATTATCGTAGCACTATGAGTTGTAATTCTTGTTGGTTTTGATATCAACGGATAAAGATTTAAACTACCGTAAACACCGGTGTATAATATGCACTTTTATTGCTCATTTGAATGTCCTGCGTATTATACACCAAAGCGTATTATCTACAGATTTATTCCCATATTTTTAGACCCATTTTTGGCTCTTATTCGCTGTTTTTCATTTTGGCCTAAAAATTGTGCAGTACCAGTTTCGGCCGCTATGGGCGCTAATGCACCCTGTAGTCTGTTTACCTGCAGACTGTACCTGGAGGCGTATCCTGGCGCCATCTAGTGGCCATAAAAAAGACTGTCACGGCAGCGCGTATTATACACCGAAGAATATTATCTACCGATTTTTCTGATTTATTTCCAAATATTGGCCAAAGCGTATTATACACCGGAGCGTATTATACACCGGTGTTTACGGTATACATTGAATTTAGAAATGTGCTGATGTTATTTGAATCTATTTTATTTCCCAGGTCAATATTAAAGTCTCCACACAAGAAAACTTTTTTTTTGGTTTCAACAAAGAATGATGACAACAGCGACACCATGAACCGATGAACCGTTATTTATTTGTTTTATATGGGCTAATGGGCAACGCAATGCTAAATGAACACAAATGACCGGAAGCCTGAGTAAAGTGAATAATGACCAGTAACCACAGCAGACGGGAAAAACTGAAAAGTGTATTAACCTTGCGAGAAAAACAAACAAACCAAAAAAGGATACACCCAAAATAATATATATGAATATATATGAATAAATATGAATAAATTTTCAGAGCACTTTTGCGTGCAGTCCCTGATTTCAGATGAAAAAGTCTGTTCAACACGTTTGTTTCAGAGTTCTTTGTGGTTAGCTGTGTGGTTTGTTTCCAAAGTTCAGTCGTGCCCTCCCAGGACTGTAATCCAATCCAGAAAAGATCAAAAGGGAAGAAAAAGAAAAAGGTCCTACCAGCTCGCCATCTGTTCAGTTCAGTTTTCATTTGGAGGCAGAAAAAAACCCTGACCTGCAAAGAACAACAGAACAATAATCAACATCAATTTAAATCCATCCATCCATCCATCCATTTTCTTCCGCTTATCCGGGGTCGGGTCGCGGGGGTAGCAGCCTAAGTAGGGAGGCCCAGACTTCCCTCTCCCCAGCCACTTGGAGCAGCTCCTCTGGGGGAATCCCAAGGCGTTCCCAGGCCAGCCGAGAAACATAGTCCCTCCAGCGTGTCCTGGGTCTTCCTCTGGGTCTCCTCCCGGTGGGACATGCCCGGAACACCTCACCAGGGAGGCGTCCAGGAGGCATCCTAACCAGATGCCCGAGCCACCTCAACTGGCTCCTCTCGATGTGGAGAAGCAGCGGCTCTACTCCGAGTCCCTCCCGGATGACTGAGCTTCTCACCCTATCTCTAAGGGAGAGTCCAGCCACCCTGCGGAGAAAACTCATTTCAGCCGCTTGTATCCGAGATCAATTTAATCACCATCAATTTAAATTCAAACATTAATTCAAATTAGTTTACCGGAAAACATTAATACAATGCACACTTTAAATAACTAAACAAGCAGTTAAGTAATCATTTTGGGCTTTCAATGCAGTATTCCTTAGGAAAACTTATTGATTTAACTGTGCAGTTACATTCAAACAACGCTACTTCCGGTTAGTATATTTAATCCCAAACTGAGTCAAATATACAAAAATAGAACCCAAAAACATTTTTACATTATAGCCGAATGAAAGAGCACATCTATACAAATTAATCAATGAGCATTTTGTCCAGGTACAGATCACCATAAGCATTAAATTAAACTTCAAATCTGAAAACAAACGTTTTTCTAATAAAGTTCCGCGGTCGCAGCCCCGCAACAAAATATTTTAAGCAGCTAAACTAAACCAAATACTGTTATAAACAAAAAATATACCAAGCTTACTGCTGAGTCAATGGATTTTGAAGAGCAGTCGCTGGTTAGTTCTGCTTTGAACGCCAAGTCTTCATCCAGCAGCAGGAGACAAACAGGTGTCAGGTGACTAAATTGTTTTCCCGCCAAGCAGTGATAGCCAATCCGGGAAGGGTTTGTTGATCATGTGACACTTCCGTGGTCCCTTGTATATCGCGGGTGTTTGGGACCACGCCTACCCGCGATAAGTTAAAAACCGCGAAGTAGGGATACTGTAGTCCAAGTTCAGTTCAACTTCAGTAAACTTTGTCATGACATGTGCCAAGCTGCAATCACATTCATCACTAGTGTTACTCACAGTCTCCCTCTTTAAAGCTGCTGTCTGCAGTTTCTGTATGACCAAAACACTTAGAAAAATTTTGAACAGTGAAAGCATTCTGCTCCCTCCCCCTCAGAGCCATATATTCATTCATTCAACCTTTATTTATACAGGCTAGCCTCGTTGAGTCACGGGGACTCATTTACAAGAGGGACCTGTCTCACTCACACCAAACAACCATCCACTCTCACACTCACACCTAGGGTCAATTTAGAGTCACCAATCAGCCTAACAAGCATGTTTTTTGGTCTGTGGGAGGAAACCGGAGTACCCGGAGGAAACCCACGCATGCACGGGGAGAACATGCAAACTCCACCCAGAAAGGCCCCGGACCGGGATTTGAACCGGCAACCTTCTCGCTGAGAGGCAGCAGCTCTACCAGTTGTGCCAGTGCTGCCATATGGCTGCTCCCCCGTGCTCTGGTGAACTTGAGATCAGCTCCGCCTCCTGCTGCATGTCATCTCGGAGCCGCTGCATATTCTGTGTTTATATGTTAATAAAACGTTCTAAAAAACAAAAAAAAAAACCATGGAGCGCTGGTCCAGCGCACCAGAAGACCAGAAAATCTGCAGGGACTCGGGCAGCCACGTTGAACCCTAGTTTAATTCTCTCGTGACAACCTCAGTCATTTCCTCATCATTGCAGTCAGCGGAGGGAGAGGAGAGGAGGAGGAGGGAGCGATTACTTGACTTTTGGCAAAAAAACGAACGAAAATTTCAGATAAGGGATGAAGAAGTGGAATTTAATACATTTGTGTCACATATAAAACAGTCCTGCATCGCTTTGAATGACAACATGCGCAGATGCTCGCTGGCTGCGCGCTGGGACAGGTGTGGGTGTGGGTTGGGGGTGAGAAGCTCTGTTGACTGGAACGCAGCTTTATTGGCTGATTAAAAACTCTTGTTTTTTATTGGCTGGTTAACCGAGGGACGCTCTGGTTTTTATAAATGCTTTTATTACCACCGGGAGACGCCAGAGGACTATAGTTTTTGTCAGAGATTGCCTGTCAAACATCAATATATCAGGAGATAGTGGCAGAGTGAAGAAATATGTTTAAAAAATAAGTTACATACTGAAGCTTTAAATAAACAATTTAAATACTGTAACATTTTAAATAAACAATCCATGCAGCATGGATTGTTTATTTAAAATGTTACAGTATTTAAATTTAAACTGTAGAAGAAGAGAAGTGCAGCAGGACATCACAGGATGTCACACAGCTTCAGCTCTGCAGCACGGAGCAGAAATGTACTTCTTGATCAGATACAGTACACTTCAACAACTGAACAGTAGCTCTAAAACAATTAAAAATAACTTTTAGCACTTTTATATTTTGTGATGATGATGATTTTACAACATGGCATACTTTGAATTTTAAGATGAAAGACAAAATTCTCTCAGTTCATCTGGACAGCTTTAGCATGTTTGTTAATTTTTAACTATTGTTTTTGCAAATTTTATCTTTAGCATCTGTTTGCTTATTTTTAGCTATTGTTTTTGCTAAAACAATGCTGTTTTGGTCACTTTAGCTTCTGGTTTGCTTGTTTTCCTTTAAACAACTAATTTTTAGCTTCTTCAGCAAAGTCCTTAAGACTCAGTGTCACTGAAAATGCTCTTCTATGGTTAATTTATGAGTCGATCAGAATTTGCAGCAATAATTCACCTGAAAATGACTCGAAGTGAACATCTCCATCAGAGAGGAGCTGGACTTCAGCTGAAGGACTTCAGCTGCACTTAATGGTCTATTGATCTTCACTCACTCTCTGCCTCTTGTGGCTGGGAATAAATAAATGAATAAAAAACTCCACTCTTGGACAGTGATTAAAAGAATAATAAACAATATTCAACATATTCTGCAGCTTCCTGTCAGCCGAACGTAAAACTTCTTCAGTGACTGAAGTTGGATCCTCCGACGCAGCCGAGACTTCCAGTCGTTAAAAGTTTCAGAAGCCTGAAGAAATAAAACTGATGAGGGCGAAAACTGAAAACATCAGAAACATTCAGCTCGTCCTTTAGCTGATTAAAAAAAATATTTTAATCACTTTGAGCTGGACTGTTAAAGACCACAGCTTCAACTGAAAGGATGTTAAGGATTTTATATAAATATATTCCTCTTTTTTGCAAACATCTGTATGAAATAAAACTCCCTAAAGTGATCTAACATTTTAAAGATGGTTGTTCAATTATAAAAGTAAAACATCATTATTTAAATTCAGTAAAGTGAACACATTAAAGTCACGATTGCTGCAGTTGTTGTGGTTTTATTACAGCTCACTGTTGATATTGGTAAATTTTAAAAATGCACCAGTTTGTTGCAACAAACCAAAGCTTCTCGTGTGTGTTTCAAAGCAACAATCACTTTCTCCAGACCTGCATCAGATTTGAGACACTGCTCTGCTGTTGAGTATTTTAACTCCTGCCAGACGTTCATCCAACGCTGGAACGTTATGACACTGTATGGCAAGGGTGCCCAATACGTTGGTCACAATGTACCAGTTGATCTCAATCGATCTCAAAAATCTTCTGGGTAGATGGCGTTAAAAAAATAGACGTCAGCCGATCATCATCTATGAAATCTGTCTCTTGATTGACAGACAGGGCGGCCAGTCAGAGGCCTTGTTTACACGACGTGAAACGTTCATTTACAGACAACATCCTCATCCTCTATGAAACTGGAGGTTTCTGAGTCTGCACACTCCAGGTGGCTGTGGTCCGAAGTTTTTCTGCTCTACCAACAGTTACAGGAATAATAAATATAATAACTGTTAAAATAAATATAATAACTGTTAAAATAAATATAATAACAGTTATAATAAATATAATAACTGTTAAAATAAATATAAAAACAGTTATAATAAATATGAAAACCATTATAATAAATATAACAACAGTTATAATAAATATAACAACAGTTATAATAAATATGAAACTAGTTATAATAAATATAACAACAGTTATAATAAACGTCAGAAAGCAGTGTTTTTGTGCTGCTCAAAACTTTTTTCAGCATGTTGGAGCAAAACTAATAAAATCCGGGCTCCAAAGAGACGTTGGTGTCTTCACCAGTTTGGACTAACTGTCATGCAGATGCTGCAATGAATGCAGCTGAGGCCTCAGGGTTGCCAGATACATTTAAAATGTCTTATTTATCCCCTCTTTTCTGTGCACATGTTCAACAAACACAACACACACCTCACCTTAGAATATCTTTACTCAGCCCATGTGACAGTTTAGGTCAAAATACTGTCATTTTAAAGCCACAGTATTATAGTTCACCATTTCTTATCTGGCAACCTGACTGACATGGAACTACAGCGTTTTTCATGTAAACCGGCTCATTTTTTATTTATTATACCCAATAAACACTGAAAAAAAACCACATTTTTCCAGAGGTTGTTCTGGTGTAGACGGGGCCTCATCGCAGGTAGATCACTTTGACTTGGTCAGCTTAAAAGAAGCTCCATGATGAAAACATCTGGACACCCCTGCTTTATGGTAAGTTAGTGGACAGCTGGTAAACTTATTGTCTAGTCCTGCTCATCCATGTCTTCTGAGACCTCGTCCTTGTCATCATCTTGTTCCTGCACCAAACCTCAACCTGGATCAGAAACTACCCAGCACCTTCAACCTGTTCCTCTCTTCACCCCTTGTGGATCATAGTTCATCATTTTTTGTAAACCCAGGACCTCGTTTTCTCCCTGCTCTCCAACACGACCTGTAAAACGACCACAAGTAAGAAAAAATGACCTACAAACAATATCCGTTCTTCAGGAATTCAGTAAGTTGCCAATCCTCACCGTGTCCCTCTTCCCCAACACGTTTCCTGTACTTGTAAATAAACCACTTACCTTCTGTACGCCTGACTCTATGTCTTCATCAGTTTCTCTAATAAATTTACTATCATGTTGAAGAGGCATTCCTGTGCTCAGAGTGTGTCGTGAATGACCTTCAGCTACCAGGAGCTCGATATCAGTGAAACTGAGAGTTATGGTCATTTTCTTGTCCAAGATCTTGTAGGTTCAGTGAAATCCACCAAAGCTGAGCAGTCCGTAAAGTTTCAGCTGATACCCATGCAGCTACATGTGCTACGTGTGGCAGAACGTTGCCGTGATTTACTCGGCTTTAAAGCGTCCCTAACATGATTTTTTTACTATGCATAAAATTGCTCAAAATATATATCTTTTATCATTCGACTATGTTCGTTTTTGCAAACAAAATGATAAATCAATTTAATTTTGCTTTAAAAGTGATTTTAAACTTCGCGCCGTGTTTAATCACGGGAAATCCGATTACACGCGAATGCAACATCTGTGACGTAAAATCGGGCAGAGGGCTCTGGTCTCTTTAATAGCGGACAATTTAAAACCCGACGAATTTAGCAATCTATGTGAAGATTTGAGCTATTTGTCTTCAGTTTGGGAAGCCGAAAATAGTTCGGGTGATGGAACAAGAAACAGCAGGATCTAATTTAGGTCTGATGCTGAATCAGACTTACCTTCAGGGCTCCGAGGGGGACAGCTTTGTTTGTGTAGTCCAGTCTTGAAGAATTATTTCATCTTTTGGGAAAGTGAAAAGGCTCACTTGTTCACTGATGATATTAGAACACCCAAATGCGACACAACATAACGGCATTTTTCAAGTAAAAAAAAAAAAACGCGATCTTCAGGCGAGCAGCAGACACACGCACACTGACAAGCCCAGGGCTCTGCCCAATTTTACGTCACAGATGTTGCATTCGCGTGTAATCGGATTTCCCGTGAATAAACACGGCGCAAAGTTTAAAATCACTTTTAAAGCAAAATTAAATTGATTTATCATTTTGTTTGCAAAAAAGAACATAGTTGAATGATAAAATATATATATTTTGAGCAATTTCATGCATAGTAAAAAAATCATGTCAGTGAGGCTTTAATTTACTGAAACATGTCATGTCAGATTTATCCGTCCCTGCAGGGTGACAGAACCTGAGCTCGGCTGAAAACAACAAAGAGAAAAACATCTGGACCGCCTGGTCCAGGAACAGTTTCTGACGTCCTGTGTCCTCTGGACTCCAAACCAAGTGAAGCAGCTGAAGCACGCTGAGCTGCTAACAAACACGCCGCGCTGCCTAAAAGCCCAAACATCTGAGGAGTGG
Organism: Garcialebias charrua; assembly: GCA_038048925.1. NCBI lineage: Eukaryota > Metazoa > Chordata > Actinopteri > Cyprinodontiformes > Rivulidae > Garcialebias > Garcialebias charrua. The sequence goes on from JBBPBX010017532.1 coordinate 22,982, forward strand.
CAGGAAGCTTTGAAGTTCAGCTCGCCTCTTTTTCTGTTATCAAGGAGCTGCAAAACCTTTTTATTATTTTTATAAAGGAGAAGATCAAACTCGTGGCTTCAAGTGTGAGCGAGTGTTCGTTTGGTCAGAGTTGATTCAGCAGAGCCCCCTGGTTTTAGCTGTTCCTACATCAAAAGGTTCAGCTCATTCAGGGGATAGAGGCTGAGACATCTTCAAATCATCTTCAGCAGACCTGCTTTGGTTACCTTCTTTAGCTACTTTTAGCTTTCTGTTAATTTTAGCTTTCAGCTAACTTTTGCTACTTCTAACTTAGCTTTTTTTTAATAGCTAATATTCAGCTGCTTCTGGCTATAGCCTTTTGCACATTTTAGTTACCTTTCTGTTACTTTTAGCTTTTAGCTAACATTTGCTACTTTTATCTAGTGTTCGGCTGCTTCTGGCTAGCCTTTTGCTACTTTTAGCTTTTACAAGTCTTTTAAAACTTTTATCTGTTGTTCTGTAGTCTGGTTAAAACCAGACCCTCGTCCTTCACTTCGCTTCGTACTAGGGTCTGGACTTTCTCCATAGAGAACCGATTCTTGCTGGAGGCGTGGCCTCTGCTGAGGTTACCCAATCGTTAACGTTTGGCCGTGACGTATTTTGCGCGGAGCTGCGTAGGAAGGCGAGGGCCAGGCAATATGGCAAGCCCTTTTAACATTAAATCGGATTCACGGCACTTACAGGCTAACTGTTCAGATAAACAGCTCAGAAACCACTCGGTGGATATTTTTTCTGCTACCAGTGTGTAATTATATGGCTTTAATTTACTAGCTGTTGGCCTGGATGAAACATTTGAGATACAATTCGATTTTTTATAATTTATTTTCGTAGCGCCCCCGAGGCTATTTGGAAAAAGTCAAAACGAAACAATTTAAATCCAGCAGATTTGACCATTTTGTGAATTGATTATGCAACGGTTAAGCTCAGGAACCCTTGTGCTATAACGTCAGCTAAGAAATATATTTTTTCTCAGCAAAGAAATAATAGTTTTTACCGTGTTTTCTTGTAAATTCCTTCGTGCCGGCAGCCATTTTAAGCAGGGCAAACTGCGCATGAAATCGACGTCGTTCAAAACTCCGCCTTCTGTTCTCTGATTGGTCCGGAAACTCCGCCTTCTGTTCTCTGATTGGTCCGGTCAAAAATCTGCCAGCGAAATCCTTGTCTATGGGAGAAGTCCCAGACGGAGCAGTGAAGGGAAACTAGATTGAGCGGAGCTGCGTAGGAAGGCGAGGGCCAGGCTAGTTGTTCTGCTGCTTTAATTGGAGCTAGCCTTTTGGCACGTCTAGCTTTGTGCTAAAATTTAGCTGTTTTTGTTCCTTTTAATGTTTGTCTTTTTAGTTAGTGTTCTGTTACTTTTAGTTTTAAGCCAATCTTTTGCTATGTTTAAACAGCCCATTTGCTAGATTTAGCTAGATTTATTAAAAGTTGTACTTTTTTTTGTTCAGGTTTAGCTTCTAAATAGCATCTATCAACTTTTAGCCACTATTTTGCTTCATTGATCTTTTAGATCCCATTCGGCTGGTTTAGAGTTTATTTAGCGCCTTTTGCTACATTTAGTTTTCAGCTAGCCTTAAGTATGTTTTAGATTTTAGCTTGTGTTCTGCATCTTTAACAGCTCTCAGCTTCTTCAGCTTCTTCGGCTCTCACTCTGCGGTTTCTTTAGTTCAACTCATGTTTACCAGAACCATTAGGAAGTCTTATAGCTTGATCAGAGCCAAAGTGTGTGAGATATTCATGAGTGTCTGTGAGGACAGAGTGGACAGAGGTGGACACATCTGTGATGTCATCACCTGCGTCCAGCTGGGCCTGGTGGTTCTTGTTTGTTGTTTACAGGAACCGTAGAAAAGACCGTGGAGCTGGTCGGGTCCAGTTGAGGTGCAGAACCAGGTTTTTGCAGAAATCAGCCGAGCAGAAATCACTTGGACTCCACCTGAGACGATCGAATCTTTGAGCGAGACGTTTCAACGGTTTGATCATTTTTAATTTGTGACAAACTTAATACAGTATAAATATAATAACAAATAACCTGTATGAATAAAGGTTGAATGAAATATTGTTTTTATCATCTGGTTTTATCACCAGTCACCGGAAACTGAAGGCAAAAATTCATTCAACCTTTATTTAGTCAGGTTAATCTCATTGAGCCTCGAGGAAGCAAAATATCTCCTATGATCTCCAGCTGTGTTGAAATCTCAGAGTGAAAACATCTATGACCTCATAAAGTTTTGGAGTTGGAGTGAACTAAATTCAAGATGGCCGCCACCGCTAACTGAT
>JBBPBX010017532.1:33327-46722 GCA_038048925.1 Garcialebias charrua
TTGGTTTAAATGGGGGATGGGGGGTTATTGCATTTATGGTTCAATGCAACAAAATAAACAAATAAAAAAAGTAACAGATCAATGTAATACTTGGTTTATTGACAAAAGGACTGGAAGTCCGGCCCCTGAGAAGTTTCACTGGTGTAGACAAACATTTAATAGATGAAAATAAAATGAAAAGTGTTGTAAATAAATCTCAGAGCTGGAAGAGGATCAGGAGATGGGACTGGATTCTGCAAGGATCTGGAAAAAAGACGACAAGAGAGAAGTAACATATTTTATGAAAATAAAACTTTATGAGTGAAAAAAAAAAGAGCGAAGAATCCAAACGTCTTTAGATGAGCGGGGTGACCAGGGAGCAGACCAGCTGTTTTACAGATGCTTACACAACCGAACGGGATCATTTGAAAAACTTCTTAACTGAACTGATGGATGCTGACACTTGCCACCTGATGCTACTTTTACAATCCTGGACGTGGTTGATTTCAGATAATAACAATAACAATAATGATAACAATAAAAATAATAACAATAATAATAATAAATATAGCAGCTTAAGGAAAACCCCATCCATTGCTGAAAATGGAGCTTAGTTTTCCAGCATGTTCTCCTCATCCATCAGCAGGTGGCTGAGCATCACGTGCTTTCATGAAGGAGAAGCTCTGGGATGAAAATTCAGAGCTTCAGAAAATCTCAGAGAGCTTTGTAGGAGGTCGGTAGAAACTTTTTGACTGAGCAGACCAAGTTAAAGGAAAATAAATGGGCTTTATTGTCATTTCACAAGGAGTACAACGAAACGTACAGAAGGTAGACAAAAAACTACACAATATAGAAATAAAACACAGTACAAAAGTAAAACCTGTTCATTCTCTAAATTCCTCAAGAGACTGGTCAACACACTCACTAACACTCGACTGATTTGGTATTAGTTGTCCATTTTGCAGTTATGGCCCTTGCTTAGAAAGTGCCCCTGAGTCGGGCGGTCTGAGCTTCGACCTCCCAGAAGGTGAGAGGGAGAAGAGGTGATGGTCTTGAAGGGGTCATACGTTTAATGATGTTGTGACTTCTGTGAAGGCAACGAGTTCTGATGTCCTCCAGAGAGGGCAGTCTGGAGCTGATGATTTCCTCTGATGTTTTTATCTCCCACACTGTTACACAGCTGGTGAAGACAGTGGTGCAGTGGTAAAAGGTTCTGAGCAGCTCCACTGAAAGCTTGTTCTTTTTTAGTGTCCATAGTAAGTAGTGTCACTGTTGAGACCTTTTTAGGACAGAGGAGTTGAATGACCCTTTGAGGTCATCACTGATAGGTCCCTCCTTAAGATGGAGGCTGCCTCCACTTCCTTATACTGTACACTTGGACCTCGCCGTATTTCATGAAGTCAAAATTTTTAGTCTTCCTAATGTTAAGTTTTATGTTATCTATACACCAGTCTGCCAAGCTGTCTACCTCATCTCTGTACTGAAATTTGTTACTGTTTGAAATCATAGCTACTGTGCATGGGTTACAGTCAACTGTATATAGGGAGTCCAGCATGGGACTGAGGACACAGCCTTGTGGTTCTCCCAGGCTGAGTGTTAGACTGGTGGAAAGATGTGTGCCAAGTCTTATTGTTTGGGCTCTGGTTTAGTGGAGAAATGAGGAAGAATGTTGGTGTCTGTTGGTGTATAGATCTGTGTCTTTAGATGTTTTTGTGTTTTGAGTTTCTGTTTCTTTGGTTCTTTGCGTTTGTGTCCACTTTGTCTTTTCCCATGCTTCTCTGGGCCACCAGACCTTTTCCACCGCTCGTCTCTGCTCCTCAGTCATACCATGCCCATTCATACCTGTTCCTAGTTCCATTAGTCACAGCTGCAGCCACTCGTCCCATCGGTCCCGGTCCATATTAGCCTTCTGCTTTTCACTCCCCACCAGCTGAGCGTTATTATTAGGGGTGCGAATCTCTTAGTGTCTGGGAGAATCGATTCGATTCCGATTTTTGGTGTCACGATTAGATTCAAAATTGATTTTTTGATTCAGAAACAATTTTTGATTCAGAAACGATTTTTCTATTAAAATGGTCATAAATTTAGTTTCAGTTCTGTAAATGACAAGCTGAAAAGAATAAACAACAACGTCAATGAATGGAACATTTATTTAAAACAATAATTTTAGGTTCCTTATTGCATCGTTTGATATTCATACCATAAATAAGAACAAATAATACAGGAATGCATTAAATTCTGTAACTTAAATAACCAGTATTAGGTTAGCTTTTTGCTCTGTTACTTATAGAAGATTATTGTTTGAATTGATTGTTTCAACTTGTTTTGTTTTTGAAAGAAGGGGCAGATAAAATAAGTATTCTTCTTCTTTCTGCCACCTTTCATGTATTCTTTCATATACTATGAGATATGTTTTTGTTTTCTTTATCTTTTGGGTTGTAAAAAAAAAAATGATTTTGGGGCTTTTAGAATCGATTCTGAATCGCCAGGACTAAGAATCTAGATGATTTAAAAAATAGATTTTTTTTCCTGCACCCCTAATTATTATTATTAATGCTTCTTCTCGTGATAATTATAAGGTTTGGTGTTTTCTGCTGCCATGATATCAGTTTGCTTTGTTTTTACACAATCTTTATTTAGTTGTTGAGCTCAGATTCTGGGTTCAAAACAACCTAAAACAGTTACAGATGGGTTAAAGGTGCTTTAAGTGTTATGAGTTGTGAATCTGATGGTTAGCTGTTATTTTTTACTTTGTTGGCTTTAAACATTCATCCCTGTGTGGGATTATTTACTTTACACTGTTTTCACTTCACTAAGAATCAAATCACAAACTAGACAAATATAAAAATACTTGCTGCAGTCTCACATTGCTCTGTTTCTCAGACAGCTTCATAATTGAAACGCACCCAGTTGAATCTGAATGTGGAACGTATAAAGTTTTCTGTAGCATCCTTCCTCTCCAGCAGAGAACTTCGGCTTCAACTGGCTGCAAAGAAAACTTTAAGATGACTGAAAGCTTCTTTCTGAGCCTATAGGCAGGAAATTTGAATAGTAAGAGTGGTCTCTGCCGGTACAGAGTTAAATGTGTGAAGAAGTAACGGCAGAATGTAAATGTAAACTGAGGGGAAATAAACACCGGTAAAATCTCCATAATCTGAAGAATGAGGCGCCGTTTTAAATTTAACCACTGACAAGACTGCTCTGTCTGGTTTATTTACCAGATGTGAAATGAAAATAAAAATCTCCATATTGTGATAATGAGAACTCAGAGAATATGGACTGAGGGAGAACAGGACCCAGACTCTTAAATACAAAAGGGGATATATTTACAGTGGAGATACATGTTATACATAACAGGGACCTGGAAAACCTGGGGATGGAGGAGAAAGGACAGTTTCTCCGAACAGAGGCGATGGTAGATAGTTCCAGAAATACGCCGCTCGGGCTGGCTGCCTGTTAGAGCAGCTCTGTTGCATTCATTCAGAGATTTTGCTTTTGGAAACTTTAGCTCTTCTTATGCTGGATGTAAATCACATTTTTCTGGATGACTGTCTCCTCTGGTATCGATGCTGTGCAGCTGGAAGGATTTTTACTGAAAGTTTTTTTGTTGTGGACATTTGTTACAATGGGTAACCATGACAACAATGTGTAATTTTAACAACGAGGATCTTGAATTGAACGCCTTTTTGATTTAACAACGAGGAGCAGCTGAGCTTGTCAGCTACAGCCCAAAATCTTAAAGGAGTTGAAAAGGAGGCTCCGTGGATGCATTCCTGTCTCCTTGCCGGCTGTGCTTGAGTGCCTGACCATTGAGTGTAGGGTTTCTGGGGTCTGGTCCTGCATGTTGTGTCTTTCCCTCATGTTTACCAGTCCCTCCTCAGCATTCCTCCTCCTGTGATCCAGCACTGTCGCACCTGTGTCTAATCCTAATCACCGCAGGTGTCTGTCATTTCCCCTTGTCAGTGTCTGTATATATTCAGCCCTTTGGTGTCTTGTCAGTGTCTCTGGATTGTCCTTGTCATGAGGCTTCATGCTCGTCATCCCTCGATGTCTCCTCTGTTTAAAGTAAGTCTGCTGCCCCAAAAGCTTTTTGTTTTATTTATTCATATTAATTTTTTTTAACTTATTTTACCGGAGCCTCCTCGTCTTCCTGCTTGTGGGTTCAACACACAGACGCGATCATGACAGAATCCAGAGACCATAAAAAAAACCAGCAGGATGGTTAATATTTTTGCTTTCCTGTCCCGCGAGGCAGCAAAGGCCGCACGGCGTGAGGAGGAGGAGAGGAAGAGAACCCTGTACCAAGGTACTCGCTTGGCGTTTAAAATCGGGCTCCTTTGCCTCACCACCTCGACTTTTCTCACCTCCTCACAGAGCGGCTGCTCCTCGTAACCCACCTGGTATTTGACCAGATTTTTAGTACCGGTATATAGATGGGACATAATCTGCCATAAGCTATTTTACACCCCTGTGTACAATTTGGCCTAGGACAGTTCATACCTGGGGTAAACTCTGTCCTGGGCCAAACTATACCTGGCTTTAATCTGTGCCTAATATGGCCTGCTACACCGGGCCATAACTCCTGATCTGCTCAAGAAAATTTAATGAAGCGTCATACACATATGCATCAGTACTACACGGAGTCAGTGTGGCATAGATTTTCATGACCCCTGCTTCAAGAATTCTGTCAAAGATCAAAACTTTGATGTGATAGAGTCTGAACAGCTACATTTAGACGGTTACAAAGACTTGAAAGCAAGAATTTGATTTGATTTGATGTTTATTCAATCATTTTTTTTATTTTTTTATTATCAAGATGGCGCCTATTGTCACGGGCTGCTGTCTAACTCGTCTCCTGAACTTTTTACTGCTGTTCGTGTTCTGCCTTCTTTTCATCGACGATGCATCCTCGCTCCTGGTCTATGATCGCTCAACTCTTCTAAGTCTCCGAGACTCGCTGATCAACACACCGGCTACTGGCAAATATGGACATTTCAAGCCTCCTCCACCACCACCGTTCCTGGCTTCGATCCCAGCCTACCTACAACGCAACGCGACCACGCTGCCACGCAACAAGCGGCGCAGGAGACGCGGAACGAGGGCAGGCGTCCTGGTGAGATTTAAAAAGTATCTCTCGTCTCACAACACGCCGACGGCTGACTTACCTCCTGAATTCAGCGTCTTTGATGTCCGCCGTTCCTTCGCTCGTCGCCACAGAAGCCTTGTTGCTATCAATCATGTCGCCAGCGACCAGTATCCATCTTGCCCCCCGGTGAGGAAAACAGTGAAGCGAGGCAGCGTTAAACAACACCTCCGCCCGCTCGCTCGAGCTGAGAGTGACGTAACTGGCAGCGTTCCAGTACGTGCAGCATTGTTTAACGCCAGATCAATTACTAATAAAACTTTTATATTAAGTGATTTGATCTCAACTCATCGTCTGGATCTGTTTTTGATTACTGAAACCTGGCAGAAAACAGGAGACAACAGCTCCTTCTCTGAACTCCTCCCAAATGGCTACTCCCACCTGAGCGCTCCGCGTGGGGCTGGAAGGGGGGGGGGCCTGGCTGCTGTGTTCAGTGATGCATTCAAGTACCGTTTGTTGCCTCAGAAAAACTATTCCAGTTTTGAAAGTATGATTTTTGTGCTGGAATCTGCTAAACCTATTTTGTGTGGCGTTTTTTATAGGCCCCCACAATACAATAAAAACTTTGTCAGTGAGTTTTCAGAACTACTGGCGGACTTGCTACCAAAGTTTGACTCTTGGCTTTTCTGTGGAGACTTCAACGTGCACACCTGCTGCCCAAGTAATCAGCTTGGATGTGAGTTTCAGAACCTCCTGGACTCTTTTAACCTGTCACAGTCGATCTCGGGGGCCACACACACCCTGGGTCATACACTGGATTTAATTATCTCCCACGGCCTTCAAATACCTGCTGTGGAGATCCTGGACACCTGTATCTCAGACCATTTTCCCATATTATTTGAATTTTTCACCACTCCTGCACCAAAGGCTATTCTCCCAGCACGTTTCTGCCGCTCCATCAACCCATTAACTCCAAATGAGTTTACTGATGCCTTTAAGAGCACTGAATTTTGCTCTGCTGTCAGCCTGGACCCATCTCTACATCCTGAGGACTTCATCAGCTCCTTCTATCACACCTGCACGACGATCATGGACTCCATCGCTCCTCTCAGACAGACATCTTCAAAAAACAGACCATCACCATGGCTCAACGAAACGACGCGAGCTCTTCGACAACGTTGCAGACAAGCAGAGCGAAAATGGAAGCGCGACCGGCTTCATGTATCTCAGGGAATACTGAGAGACTGTCTCTGTGAGTATGATAACGCTGTGAAACAGGCCAAGTCACAGTACCTCTCCAACTTAATCTCCACCAGCTCCAACCGGCCGAGGACGCTTTTCAGCACACTCCAGTCTGTCATCAATCCATCTGTCAATGTTCTGAAAACTGCCACACAGTCTACCTGTGATGACTTTCAGAGCTATTTTGTCAACAAAATAGACTCTATCAGACAGAACATTGTCAGTTCATCCAACACCATCCTGTCATGTACCTCTACAATAACCACTGCTGTTTTTGACCAGTTTGATCTCGTCTCACTGCCTCAACTCACCAAGGTGGTTCAGCAGATGAAACCAACAAACTGTTCTCTGGACATCATTCCCTCTAAAATGTTCAAACAATGCTTTGATGTAATTGGTCCTTGTGTTTTGTCATTTATCAACAGCTGTCTAACTTCAGGTTATGTGCCATCTGCTTTCAAACACGCTGTGGTCAGGCCTCTTCTAAAAAAACCAGGCCTAGATCCTACAGCTCTCTCTAATTTCAGGCCAGTTTCCCATCTGTCATTTCTATCAAAGGTCCTAGAAAAGATTGTTTTTATTCAACTTCAATCTTTTCTAGAACTCAACAACCTGTTTGAAAAATTTCAGTCAGGTTTTCGAGCTCGTCACAGCACTGAATCTGCACTGCTCAAAGTACAGAATGATATTCTTCTGTCTCTGGATGCAAAAAACCCTGCTCTGCTGGTGATGTTAGACCTCTCAGCAGCTTTTGACACCGTTGACCATCAGGTACTAATCAACCGCTTGTCTCAGCAGGTTGGCCTCCAGGGAGCTGTGCTTGAATGGTTCAAATCTTATCTGTCTGGGAGAACTTTTTCTGTCATGATAGGCGATCTGTCCTCCTCTTCATCAACCCCTCTGACCTCCGGCGTACCACAGGGATCTATTCTAGGGCCAGTCCTCTTCTCTCTTTACATGCTGCCATTAGGATCAATCATTGCACGTCATAACCTGTCTTTTCACATGTATGCAGACGATTTACAAATCTATCTGCCAGTCACTCCCAACCCCTCACTCAGTTCAAACACTCTTGTCAACTGCTTAAATGACATTAAGCACTGGCTCTCTCAAAACTTCCTCCACCTAAACACAGATAAAACTGAATGCATTTTGTTTGGTGCACCTGATGACACCAGCAACATCCTTCCCAGTCCCAGTGTTGGTTTTCCCCTCCCCCACTTCAACTCGGTGGTCAGAAATCTTGGAGTGCAGCTTGACTCCAATTTAAAGTTTGATAAACAGATCAGTTCTGTTGTCAAGACCAGCTTTTTCCAACTCCGTCTGCTCTCCAAAGTCAAGTCATTTCTTAGTCGTGGTGATCTGGAGAAGGCCATCCATGCCTTTGTGACCTCCAGACTTGACTATTGTAATGCTTTGTATCTTGGCATTAATCAATCCTCCATCTCCCGTTTACAGCTTGTACAGAACTCTGCCGCGCGCTTTTTGACCAACACACGAAAATATGAACACATCACTCCTGTCCTGTCCTCTCTACACTGGCTCCCAGTTCAGTTCAGGATACAGTTCAAGTTGCTGCTGTTTGTTTTCAAAGCTCTGAATGGACTTGCTCCCCTCTACATCTCAGAACTTCTGAAAGTCCATCAGCCTGGCAGGGACTTACGATCTGCCAGTCAACACCTGCTGGAGGTGCCTCGCTCGAGGTACAAGCAATGGGGAGACCGGTCATTTTCTGTTGCCGGCCCAAAAGCCTGGAACAGCCTCCCCCTTGAGCTGCGTGCCACCTCCGATCCGACTCTGTTCAAAACCAAACTGAAGACCCACTTGTTCAAAAAAGCTTTCAGTGTGTAACTTTTATTATTTTGTATTTTAGTATGTAGCATCTTTATTTCAATTGCATTTTTATTTCACTTGTTCAAAAAAGCTTTCTGTGTGTAACTTTTATTACTTGTGTTATTTTAGTATGTAGCATTTTTTATTTCCATTGCCTTCTTTTATCGCTGTGGTTTCTTATTCTATTTTCATTGATTTATTGTTCCCGTTTATTCTTCTTTTTATCCTGTTAAGCACCTTGGTCAATGCAAGGCATTGTGGAAGGTGCTATACAAATAAAGTTTATTATTTATTATTATTAATCATTTTAAAAGAACAATACAAGACAATTTCATCAGATACAAGAATACAAGTAGGATAAAATGAAAGGAGCAGAAAGAAGATGAAATCTTATTATATCTCAAATGTTTCATCTAGGCCAACAGTCAGTAAATTAGAGCCATATAATTACACACTGGTAGCAGAAAAAAATCCACCGAGTGGTTTCTGAGCTATTTATCTGATAGCCTGGACCTCGCCAGGCTAAACTAACAAAACTCCGCCTTCTGTTCTCTGATTGGTCCGGTCAAAAATCGACCAGAGAAATCGTTGTCTATGGGAGAAATGCCAGACCCTAGTACAAAGCGAAGTGAAGGACAAGGGTCTGGTTTTAACCAGGCTACCTTACTGAGGGAATGGGGCAAAAAGTGTGTGTGCTGGGTGAGTGGGGTCCTTCATGATGCAGGTGGCTCTTTTCCTGCATCTGGAGGTGTAAATGTCTGTGATGGTGGAGAGACTGACTCCAACATCTTCTGTGCAGCCTTCACCACTCTCTGCAAAGCTTTTCTTTCTGCAGCTGTGCAGCCTCCATGCCACACGTTGATGCTGGAGCACAGGATGCTCTCCACTGCACACCTGTAGAAGGAGGTGAGGACTGGGCTTCTCAGACCAGCTCGTCTCAGCCGTCTGAGGAAGTAGAGTGATGACCTTTCTGATAAGGCTGGTGGTGTTGTTGCTCCAGCTGAGGTTATCATTCATGTGTACACCCAAGTACTTGTAGCTGGAGACCACTTCCACTGCAGATCCACTTATGTTCAGTGGGGTGTGGGTGTGTTTTTTCCTTCTGAAGTCCACATGTTGCACCTCCTGCTTGTAGCTGGACTCATCATTGTTTGTGATGCATCCCACCACAGCTGTATCATCTGAAAACTTTACAATATTACAGCCTGGATGGGTGGCTGCACAATCACATGTGAGCAGAGTGAACAGAAGAGGGCTCAGCACACATCCTTGAGGAGAGCCAGTGCTGAGGGTTATGGTGGAGGAGGAGAAGTTGTGGATCCTCATTGCCTGAGGTCTGTTTGTTAAAAAGTCTAGTACCCAGTTACAAATGGAGGGGCTTAGTCCTAGTGTGAATAGTTTGTCCATCAGGGTTTGGGGGATCATGGTGTTGAAGGCAGATGTGAAGTCCACAAAGATCAGACGGACGTATGAGTCCTTCTGTTCCTGGTGAGTGAGAGCAGTATGGACCACAGAGGAGACTGCGTCCTCTGTTGATCGGTTCTCACGGCATGTGTACTGATGAGGGTCCTCGTTGATGTTGATGGATGTTTTTATGTGGGTCATGACCAGTTTTTCGAAGCATTAACAACTATCGGGGTGAGGGCCACTGGCTGATAGTCATTCAGACCAGTCACTGCATAGATTTTTGGGACTGGGATGATTCAGGCAGGTGGGAACTGTCTACAGGGCAAGTGAGGTGTTAAAGATGTCTGCCAGCACATCGCAGAGCTGATCGGCACAATCTTTCAGCTCTTTCCCGGGGATGTTGTCTGGGCCGGTTGCTTTGTGAGGGTTGATCCTCCTGAGACTACTCCTTACTTCTGCTGCAGTCACGCTGAGATGCTCTTCATCCGGTGATGAGGTGAGTCTGGTGCTGGGTGGTCTGTTTGAGTCTTCAAAGCATGCATAAAACTTGTTGAGGGCATCAGGCAGAGATGGGTCTTTGGAGCATTGTTTGCTCCTGCCTTTATAATCTGTTATGCATTTAATGCCCCTCCACATGCTCCGTGGGTCTTGTGAGGTGAACTGACCCTCGATCCTCTGTGCATATGTGGCCTTTGCCCTCTTAATGCCAGCAACCAGCTCCATTCTAGTCCTGCTCAGCTCCTCTGAGTTTCCAAACTTAAAGGCCATATTCCTGGCTGCTAGCAGGGTGCGAACCTCTGCATTCAGCCAAGGTTTTCTGTTGGGGTAGCTTTTAACATGTCAGAGTCAGAGACAGTCAGAGAATCTTTATTGTCATTCGCACCACATGTGGTACATGTGATGAAACGAGATTATGTACACCTGTAGAAGAAGAAGAAGAAGGTGAGGACTGAGCTTCTCAGACCAACTCGTCTCAGTCGTCTGAGGAAGTAGAGTGTCTGATGACCTTTCTGGATCAGGCTGGTGGTGTTGTTGGTCCAGCTGAGGGGGTTATCATTCATGTGTACACCCAAGTACTTGTAGCTGGAGACCACTTCCACCGCAGATCCTCTTATGTTCAGTGGGGTGTGGGTGTGTTTGTTCCTTCTGAAGTCCACAATCATCTCCTTTGTCTTCTTCACATTGATGTGAAGGTTATTGTCCTTGCACCAGCTCTCCAGGTGTTCCACCTCCTGCCTGTAGCTGGACTCATCATTGTTTGTGATGCATCCCACCACAGCTGTATCATCTGCAAACTTTACAATATGACAGTCTGGATGGGTGGCTGCACAATCATATGTGAGCAGAGTTAACAGGAGAGGGCTCATATCTTGTGGTGGAGACATTGTCATAGCATGTGCTAATGTACCCTAGTACTGAGGATGTGTATTGGTCAAGACCAAGCGATCCTCCATTTTCAGCAGCTTCTCTGAAAACATGCCAGTCTGTTCTTTCAAAACAATCTCTCAGTATGGGCCACTGTCCTGGATCCAACATTTAACTTTCTTTTGTACCCGTCTGGAGCGTCTCAGCTGAGGCAAATAAGCAGAAGCCAGGAAGATTGAGATATGATCAGATAATAATAATAATAATAATGAATTCAATTTATAACGCACTTTTCATTAATGAAAATCTCAATCCTAAGTGAAAATCACTTAATCCTAAGTGGGGACGGGGTTTGGCTTTGTATGCATCTTTTATGTTTGTATAATCATGGTCCAACGTGTTGTTTACCCGTGTTGCTATGGTTACATGTTGATTGAAGTTTGAAAGACAGTCCTTTAAATTCACATGATTAAAGTCTCCGGCCACAATGTAAAGAGCCTCAGGGTGTTCACTCTGCAACGAGCTGATCAGATCATGCAGCTGTTACAGGGCGTCATTTGCATTCACGCCGGGGGAAATGTAAACAACTGTGATGAAAATCACTGAGAACTTGCGGAGAAGATAATGTGGCCGACATGCAATTCCATCTGGTGTAAAAATGTTGATGTCAAATCCTGTACAAAACAGCACAAACTATTTAACTGAAGAATTATTCATTGGTAACTCTGACCCTTTTTTAAGTGAAAAAACAAATAACAAATGTATTAGAGAATTAATAATTAGAGAATGTATTAGTAAACCTGCTTCTATATTCTTCTGGGATAATTTATTTAATGATATCTGTTGGAAAGATGTTTGGTTGTTACCTAGAAAATACTTTATAACTAATAAGATTCGAGAAGTGTCCCTAAAGATTCTGCATAAATGTTATCCTGTAAACTATATAATCTCCAAGTACCGTCCAAACGTAGACCCAATGTGTTCACTCTGCCACAGCTCTGAGGAGACCATCATCCATCTCTTCTGGGACTGTTCTCATACTCAGGTGTTCTGGAAAGACATTTTCATGTATGTAAATAGAAAGTTAGAAATTGACCTACCATTTGACGCTAAAATTATACTGTTTGGTTTCTTTTGTCCAAATATTTCAAGTGAGAAAGTTTTTGTTGTAAATTTAATACTACTCTTAGCCAAATTTTACATCCACAGTTGTAAATTCTCCTTGCTAAAACCTAGATTTATAGTGTTTTCTAATTATATTTCCTCTTACTTAGCTACTTTAAAGTACTGTACTAATGCCAAAGCTTTAAAAACTAAAACAATCTGTAACGAATTTCTGTTGTAAGCTGCCCAAAACACATTTTTGTTTTTGTTTATGTGCCTTTATTCTCTTTTGTGCTATGCATGCCTTAAGTCTCGAGCCATGTTTGACATTGTAAGTTTTTTTTGTACTTGTTTCTTTTATAAATAAAAAAAATAAAAAAAAAAAAAAGCAGGATGAGACAACGACTTCCGGTAAAGCCTTCCAAAATAAAGTACTTTATGTGCTCAAAAAAATAAAAATAATAATAATAATAATAATGTGGCCGACACCTCACTGTAATCTGTTCCAACGCCTTGGAGCAGGAGCTTTTTACCATAGTACAGTTTGTGCACCAACTTTTACTCACGTAAATGCACACCCCGCCTCCTCGTGATTTCCCGTTAGTTTGCTGCAGCGGTCCGCTCTAAAAAAAGATTCTGTCATCCAGCTGGAAGACTGTATCTGGTGTGTCACTTGTAATCCACGTTTCCGTGAGGCAAAGCACCACGCACTTCATCGTCTCTTCTGAGGCGCCCGCTCTCAGACGAAGTAAATCCATCTTGTTGTCCAGCGAGTTGATATTTGACAGAAAGAGGGACGGCATCGGGAGTTTTCCGGCTTTAGCGTTAGCTCGGAGCCTCACCCCCTCCTGACATCCCCTCCTCTTAAGCCGGGAGCAGGTACTGGTACTTGTGCTAAGTTGTTCATGAGATATTTAGCTAACAGACAGACAACAGGGGCAGCTGTGGCTGAGTGGTTAGAGCAGTTGTCCTCCCATGCAAGAGTTGGGGGTTCAAATCCACCAGCAGTAACATGCCGAAGTGTCCCTGGGCAAGACACTGAACCCCTCGTTCCTCTAATTTGTATCTCATCGGTGTATGAATGTGATAAAGCTCTAAATAGTCTTTTTAGACTGATTTGTTCAATTAGCTTTGTATAGATCTAGTAGTTGTATGAATGGGTAAATGTGGGCACAGATTATAGTGTAAAGCGCTTTGAGTATCTCCATAAGATAGAAAGGCACTATATAAGTACAGTCCATTTACCATTTACAAACAAACAGAGACAAAAGGGATTGCATGATTGCCTGTCTTTCATGGAAGCGAGCTGTGATAAGTAGTAAAGAATAAATTCAATTCAAAGTCGCATGAGGCCTGACCAGCCAGGTAAACATATTATTATT
>JBBPBX010017533.1:7160-32038 GCA_038048925.1 Garcialebias charrua
TATATATATATATATATACATATACAGCTCCCTGCCTCACCACACGCAAGCACTCTTGGCCACGTCCATTTCTCCACTCGGCACGGAGATCAGCTGATCAGCTGCAGGAGGACGTTTATTTTGCAGTGTGGGGTGTACAGAGGTGTAGGAGGTGCTAAATAATTAAAAATAAGTTATTTGAAATCAATTTCCATGCCAATTGTGCAACTCATCCATCAATCAGCCAATTGTGTGTCCTGTCCAATCTTATTTTGAAAAACCGGCAGAGTGCGTCTGCGATAAACAAACTGCGAAGTAGAGAGGGACTACTGTACATTTCTATTCCTAGGAGCCTAAATGCTCCTGGACAGGGCAGGCAGCACTGTAAGCGTCACATTCTTTGACCCTTCCAGTGTTTTTAACACCACAGTATGTGAGGACACAGGGCTGTGTCTCTGACAGGCTGGTCTGCAGCACGGGGGTCCCGCAAGGAACTGTGCTGGTGCCGTTCCTCTTCACCCTCTACACTGCAGACTTCACCATCAACTCCGCACACTGCCATCTGCAAAAGTTCTCTGATGACTCTGCCATAGTCAGCCTCATCACAGGTGAGGACGACTCAGAGTACAGACAGTGGACTCAGGACTTTGTGGACTGGTGCCAGTGGAACCACCTGCTGATCAACGCTGCTAAAACTAAGGAGCTGGTGGTGGATTTCTGCAGGCATAGACCCACCTCACTGACCCCAGTGAACATCCAGGGAGTGGACATTGAGATCGTGGACTCTTATAAGTACCTGGATGTTCACCTGAACAATAAACTGGACGGGTCTCACAACACTAACACACTTTACAGGAAGGGTCAGAGCAGACTCTATCTGCTGAGGAGACTGAGGTCTTTTGGAGTGCAGAAGGTGCTCCTGAAGACCTCCTTTGACTCGGTGGTGGCATCAGCCATCTTCTATGTTTTTGTCTGTTGGAGCAACAGCTTATCATCAGCTGAGAAGAAGCAGCTAGATAAGCTCATCAAGAAGACCAGCTCTGTGGTTGGATGCCGCCTCGACCCAGTGCAGGTGGTGGGAGGCAAAAGGACTCGAGCTAAAATAACATCATTGCTGGACAATGTCTCCCACCCCATGCTTGAAGCTGTTTCTGAACTGGAGAGTTTCTTCAATGACAGATGACTGCATCCTAAATGCACAAAGGAGCGTTACCGCAGGTCCTTCCTCCCAGCAGCTGTTAGACTCTACAACCATCACTGCTCCCAACAAACTCAATAAGGATTAAATACATGCTGACCTCTGCAAAAACACACACTCTGCCTATTCTACTGTACTGTAAATAGTCCGTCTTTATCAATGATCCATTACTTTTTTCTTCTTCTCTCGGCTTCTCCCTTCTTCAGGGGTCTCCACGGCGAACTAGGTTGCACGAAGACTTGGCAATTGTTTTTACGCCGGATGCCCTTCCTGACACAACCACAGACAGAGCTACCACATCCCTCTGTGTGGAGCAGAGAGCTGCTATCTAGGATGCACAAGGAAGCAGATGGTGTGGGTTAAGGGCCTTGCTCAAGGGCCCAGAGTGGGGCAGATGAGGGTGGAGACAGGTGTGACTGCTTCACTTATCCCACACACATTCCTGATGTTGTCGGTACCGGGGCTTGAACCAGCGATCTTCCAATCACAAGCTTACATTCTTAACCTCTGCGCCACCACTCCCCACAATATTCCAATACATACTGAACGTTATTATTGAGATTGTTTATCTTACTTCTTTATATATCGTTTTTTACAGTTAGGAACTTTTGTGTGAATCTTTTTATCTGTTGCTGCTGTTAGACTTAAATTTCCTATCCGTGGGACAATAAAAGCTATTTCTATTCTATTCTATTCTATTCTATAAGACCTGCTCTACTCTGCAGTAAGCTCCTGGACATGCAGGTGAATGACTCACTGGTCACCTGGATCAGAGACTACCTCACAGGTTGGCTACAGTTTATGAAGCTGCAGAACACCACCTCAGACACCGCACTGAGCAGCACAGGGGGTCCTCAGGGGACGGTCCTCTCACTGTTTCTGTTCATCCTCTACACCTCAAACTTCAGGTACAACTCACAATCCTGCATCTGCAGAAGATCTGGATGACTCTGCCATTGTGGTCTGCATCACTGGTGACCAGGAAGCTGAACACAGAGGTGTGGTGGACAGAACACCTGCTACTCAACTCTGGACAAACTGCGACAACCACAAACCAGCTTACCTTTGAACATGCCCAACATCATCCAGGAAGAGCCAGCTTTGATAAATGCAACAAGACCCTTAATGTTCTTGGCCCCTTGGCTTCACACAGCCACTCCAATGTCAGGAATCTGGGAGTCATTTTTGATAGTGCTTTTAAATTAGACAAACAGATAAATGCTGTTGTTAAATCCGGTTTCTTCCAGTTAAGACTCATTGCCAAGGTGAAGTCTTGTCTCTCTTTCAGAGACCTTGAAAAGGTGATTCACGCTTTTATTACTTCTCGCTTGGACTATTGTAATTCACTGTATGTTGGTTTAGACAAATCATCTTTGCATCGTTTACAATCTGTCCAGAACGCAGCAGCTCGTCTTTTAACTTCAACTAAAAAATATGAACACATAACCCCTGTCCTGGCATCCCTTCACTGGCTCCCTGTCTGCTATCGAATTGATTTTAAGATTTTATTGCTTGTTTTTAAAATCTTAAAAGGTCTGGCCCCGTCATATTTATGTGATCTTATTAATATCTACACTCCTGTAAGAGCACTCCGGTCTACCAACCAGTTTCTCTTAGATGTCCCCAGATCCAGAATGAAATCCAGAGGTGATCGGGCTTTTGCGGTTGCTGCTCCAAAACTGTGGAACAGTTTACCTGAGAAAGTAAAGACCGCTCAGACTGTTGACACTTTTAAATCTTTGCTCAAGTCTCATCTGTTTTACTTGGCATTTGATCCTCGCAGAGTCTGAGAACAAATCTTGAGCTTGTTTTATTGTTGTTGTGTGTTGTATTTATCGTTAATTTTATTATGTTTCAGTGGCACTAGATGCATTTTACTCTGTTTTTTTAATTTTTTTAACTGTACAGCACTTTGGTCGGCTTCTGTTGTTTTTATGTGCTTTATAAATAAATTGACATTGACAGCTGCAGGTGGACTACAGGAAGAAGATCAGCCCCACAACCCTATCAACATCAAGGACACTAAGGTGGACACTGTGGACTGCTACAAGTACCTGGGGTCCACCTAGACAATAAACTGGACTGGACAGCTAACACCAACACCCTCTGCAAGAAAGAGCAGAGTTGCCTTTTTCTTCTGAGGAGACTCAGGTCATTTAACATCTGCAGGACAATGCTGCAGATGTTTTACCACTCGGTGGTCTCCAGTGTCTTCTTCTACACTGTGGTGTGCTGGGGCAGCAGGGTGAAGAAAGCTGATGCTAACAGACTCAATAAACTCATCAAGAGAGCTGGTTCAGTTCTGGGAGTGACCTGCAGTCTCTGACAGAGGTGTCTGAGCAGAGGATGATGAGGAACCTGATCCAGATCCTGAACAACACGTCACACCCCCTGCATGACACCCTGCACTCTTACTGCAGCACCTTCAGTCGTAGACTGAGACCACCGAGGTGCTGCACAGAACAACAGGAAGTCCTCTGATGCATACTCAACACAGGAAGTCCTTCAAACTTTTTAACTCCTCCCCCTTTCTACACATAGATCAATAAAATTAATCTTGTACTAAAATAAACACTTTAATGTTTCTGTCTGCACCTGTTTTAAACTGTAATTGTTGGTATTTTTATATTCTCTGTTATTTTTTTATATCTTGTGATTCATTGTGTTTGTTCCTTTGTACTAAAACTCTGGCACAACCATTTCCTGCAGGATCAATAAAGTACTTATTCAGATTGAAAACACCTATGCTGCTGGCAGTACTTTGAGGGGCACTAAAGGGTGATCAAAGACCACAAGCTTTCCAGGGCTCAAACAATTTTCTGTCAGGTCATCTGGATGGTTTATTTTTTTGTGCTGAGACATTTCACCCTCCATCCAGAAGGCTTCATCAGTGTGAGGAAACACCAAACAAAATTGCTTCTCTCCCGTCAGCTTACTCCAAAGTGGAAAAAACAGTTATGTTGGCACTAAGATGTTCTCTGGGGCACACCCTCTCTTCCGGTGCCCACCCTCTCCCTTGTCGATAGTCATGCCAAACTGTTTCAAAACACCTCAGTCCATGCTCAATAAGGAGGAGAGGGTGTGTATTGGAATCCAGTTTCTGAAGTATGTATTTACAACTCTGTGACTCTAGCTCAACCTTACCAAGTACCTGGATGTGTTGCTCCACCTAAATAGCTTGCAATCCATGATGGAAACTGAAGAAACCTTTTGGATGAAAGATCACACGTCTTTAGGAAACAAGAGAAAAGGTCTGGTTGACTTGTATTTAACCACCTAGGACTGTCATGTTCTGAATGACTGAGAATGTTCTGCAACGTAACAAAGAAAGAGATAAAAGATGTAGAACAACATAAACATAGAGTACCGCATACTGCACATTATAAGCCCATCAACAAACTACAGGTAGTCCCCGACTTACGAGCGCTCTTACCTACGAGGTTCCGGGCTTACGAGCTGGCGAACAAGCAGTAAATTTGTAAAGAACATACAGAAAATACAGCACTTTCATGTGTTTTTAGATGAAAGTGTGTTAGCTAACCGTTTGCAAACAAGTTTCTGAGCATGTTTATGAACTAGTATGAACATTTGTGATGAAAAACGAGTGTTCGTAGCACTAAAACCATAGATATACGGTAAGATCTGATGTAGTATATCTCCGTATCCTTTACATATACTTATACTTATATTTCCGGATATTCCCGGAAATGGACCGCAATGATCCTTAAAAAATCCCAAGATCCCAAAATCCGGATACTTATCTTTGGCAGGCCCTTGACAAATAACAGCCACATTTATTTTGGATCTGCCGAAGATAAGTATCCAGATTTTGGGATTTTTTAAGGATCATTGCGGGCCATTTCCGGGAATATCCGAACACAGATCCTTCCGTATATCTATGGTTTTAGTGCAGTGCGCGCTAGCATAAATTTTCCGACTTACGACCGAAAATCCGGACTTACGAGAACACGTGTTTCGTGTTCAGACGTACAAATTTTCGTCTTACGAGAGCCTCGCAGGAACGGAACTCGCTCGTAAGTCGGGGACTACCTGTATTGTACAGCATTACAGTACTCTATAACAATTGTCCAGAAAAGCAAAGGCCTTGTATAACCTTTGACCTTGAGTTGTAACCTTGACCTTGAAAAGAGTATGCTACACTTAGTATGCTACACTCTTAAAGACCGTGTAAAGTGAAATTAAATGTGTGTTTTTAGTTTGTCACATGGCATAAATATGTGTTATTAATCACCCATTTAAATCTGACTGATTAAAAACATTGTTTACCTTATAAAATTAAGTCTCAAAAATCATGAAAAAACATGATTTTGCCTTGCCCTGGAACGCTGGGGGCGTGTCAGTGCGTGGGCGTGGTTTCAGCGCAGCTGCGCTCGTGTCCTGCCCCCTGAGCTGACTGTGGAGAGGCAGACAGCAGAGCCAGTAAACCTGCTCTGTTTTTATCTGAGTTCTGTCTGTAACAGCAGCTACTTTTTCCAAGAGTTACGCTGTTTTTGTAAATAGTTTTCTTGTGTGTTTTTAATCTGGAATGAATAAAAAAAAAAAAAAAGTTGTACCATGCGGGATTTGAACCCGTGGGGTTTGGGACAGAAGGCAAGCGCTTTATCCATTGACCTATCCAGGCATTACAGATACTCAGTATAAAACCACGCGGTATAAAAACACGTTATGATTTGTACGGGTGCCCTGACCATTGCGACATCCAGGGAAGATGCACGAACGAGGCATAATTGATTAGCTAGCTAACAATGAACAAAATATCTATGCTATTGCTATCTGATGCTATCTGCGATTCGCGAGTGAACGGCTCCACCGAGGCGAATTTATACGGCTGGAGCTGCAGGGGGTGGGGCTATACTTAAGGGACCACAGATGCAAAATTCACTTTTTAATGTTTTTGTACTCAACTTTGGGTATTTACTTCATAAAAAAACAGTCCTAAGGCCAAAAAAATGCACCCAGTGGTTTATTTACTATAAGTATATTTATTTATCTTAGATAGAAACGGCCCGATTGCACTTCCTGCGGTTTGTTACGTCACAAACCGCAGCCACAACCCACAGCCACAACCCATCCCAACCTTTGTCCCGCCCCCGTCACCTAGCAACCCCTGGTAATGCTCCACCCACGCGGTTCCTGAGTTCATCTCAGCCTGCACACTAGGTGGCGGTATGCACCTAACAGTTGTTTGCGATCCGCCATAAATCAAATGGAGAAGAAGAAAAATAGTTCATCTCAGCAGAATGGCTCCTAAAGTTAAATGTTGCGTTGTTGGCTGCATTACACAACATGTGTTGATACACACTCTTCCAGTCTCAGAGAGCAGAGATGCGTGGCTTAATTTTATTTTTAATAGCAATGTCCAGGCGACATTACCGTAGAAGAATTACACTTCTTATACGATGAAGGACTACTTTCGTACAACTGCCAGTTTGGTTGAGTGGTTAGCGCGCTCGAACGCCACTCGGGAGACCTGGGTTCGCATCTTGTCCATGATCTTTTTTTTTCCCCTTTTTTTTTTAAACTCCTGGCGCAGATAATGGAGCACTAAGCAGATTTAAAATTGATAGTTTTCAGATGGGAACAGATGTGTGCATGTTTGTGTGAGTGTGTGTGTGTGTGTTTGTGTGTCGGGCCAGCACGCTCCTCGGAGAAACACAGATAAAAAGATAGCCCCGCTGTGAGTGTGTGTGTGTGCTTTGCTGCATCCAGCTCGCGCGCACAGGCAGAGGGTGGGAGAGTCAGAGGAGACATTACAGAGGAAGAATAAAAAATGACACGACAACTTGTACACTCTGATCTGTCGTGGTCCAGTTCAGCTCAGTCAGCTCGGCTCTGTGTGGTAGTAACGTGAGTTGACTTCCTCGTCTGCCTTTGGAGGGCGGAGTTAATGCAAGCAGAACTTTGAAGGGCGTGCCACGAGATCTCATTATCATAAACCGGTCGTTCAAAACGAAAGTTAAAAATGGCAGAATTAAAAAGGGTATAATTGATTATCTAAGAATTATTTTGTGTATTAAATTGAATAAACAGTGTCTGGTAACCCCAAAGAAATACCATAAAAATTTTAAAAACATATCTGTGGTCTCCTTTAAGGTGGCTGGCACAGCTAATTAATCTTAGCAAACCTAAAACGTACAGTACTATGAGCTTTAGTGTGGTTTTAGCTGAGAGTCATACCCATCTCATACCCTGAGAGCTAACAGATCATGCTCATCTTTGTTTAAAACGTTGACATTCAAGGCAGCAGTATGGATTCCTTCAGTGTGTTTTTTTTTTTCATTATAACGAACTAATTTTCTTACTTATATTTTATTTTAATCTTCCAGAAGTAACCCTTTTTTTATGTGTAAATGTTGACAGAAGCAAAGTATTTTTATTTTTTTAATTTATGATCTTTAGAAGCTAGGATGCTGAAAACAAGAAGAGTCCATTTTTTATTGTTTTATATGTGTTCAAACTAGTTGTTTTCTTATCATTTCCAATCTAAAATCAATATTTTTATCATCTGAGATTTTTTTAACAGGTAATGTACTTGACTGGTTCTTACAAAATCACACTTATCTTACCATTTTAGGTTCGAACCCCAGTCACGGCATACCTTGTGGTGTCTATGGGCGGCACACCTCACCCCCAAATTGCACCCTGGGCGCTTTCAATAGCTGCCCACTGCCCCACCTGGTGGTGGTTGGGTTAAATGCAGAGACTAATTTCGTCTTGTATGGAAACATACACAGATGACAAATGTGACATTATTATTATTATTATTTTATTCAAAATGATGTGTATTTTGTTATGTCATTGAGAGAAAATGATTAACAGACTGTGTTGTTAGGTATCTGATAATTGTGCTCAATAACATTTATGGAAACTAATTATGTGAAAGTGTTGCTGATGTTGCGTGTGACATTTGGCTTTGTGTGTTCTCAGACTGAGATGAAGATCAAAGTGTTGGAGGCGAAACACCAGGAGGAGAAACTGAGGATGCAGCAGAGACACGATGCAGATGTTGAAAAGGCAAGAATGAAAATGAGAAACTTTGCAGCTGTATATTTTAACCTTTGCTATTACAGGTAGTCCCCGATTTACGAGCGAGATCCGTTACAACGAGGCGCTCGTAAACCGGAAATCTCGTAATTTGGAACGGCCGCCATTTCTCTCGTAAATCCGGAATTTCGCTCGTAAATTGGAACGGTTTTCGCTAGCGCGACTACAAACACTCTATTTTCATCCAAAAACTGCTTATGAGTGCATAAAAATGATCGGAAACGTGTGTCCATATGCTTAGCTAACTAACTGTGGTGAAAAAACACATGAAAACTCAGTATTTTTTTCGTTTTTTCCAAAAATTCGCAGCTCGTAAGTCTGGAACCTCGCAGATCAGAGCGCTCGTAAATCGGGGACTACCTGTATATTGTTGCAAACCCTAAGTCTGGAGTGAGGGTGAAACGTTTCTACTAAAAAGAAACTGTCCAGATGAACTGATTGAGAATGAGCGGATTTGATACCTGGACTATTGAGAATTAACTTTCTTGCCTAAGTCTTAAACTTTTTTTTAATGTTTAAAACGTTGGTTTAGACATTAAATTAACTATGGCTTGTCTTTGATACCATATTTATCTTCATGACATCAAGTCAAAGGTTTGCGAGGAAATGGTGTAACATAAAGTACTAAAAACCCCGGTCAGTATTAGCATTTATTTTATATTAACAGTTTTCACCATCCTAGACTCTAAGATCTACTGGGCTCATAAAGTCTGTTTACTTTTTGACACAGTTCCTACCAATTTTGTTTAAATCCTTTTCGTTAACAAGAAAAACATGAATTTTTCTCTTTACTTTTTTCCAAAGTTGCATGTGATCTGGTGAAAGCAGCCATGAAGCTTGTTTATTTCACATTAGGTGATGTTTAGATGCACTGCAGATCAGCCACCTGGAGTCTGCCCAGCCTTGCTTTGACTTTCCTTTGCTGCCACAGAAGCTTTTATGAAGAAATTGTCTCCACTTCAAGATGCTCGTTGTGTTTTTGTGTTTAACCGGAGGTAGGATGACAGATCACTTTCTTTTATGCTTTCACTCAGATTGCAAGTTATGTCCAGTTTAATTTCCTGTGAATATTTAGCAGTATTCACTTAAGACTAGAAAAATACTGATACTGATACTGATCATTCCAACGAAGTTAAGTCAGATCCTCTGGACGGTTTCTTTATGTTGAAACGTTTCATCTTTCATCCAAAAGACTTCATCAGTCCAAAGAGCCACGTTAAACTCAACCTTATAAATAGCACCTTCACATAGTTGGTCAACCAGTTTGATGGTGCTAAGATGGTTTCTGGAGTCCGCCCTCTCCCCCACTGACTCGCTCGAAACTGATACAGTAATTGTTAATGTTTTGAAAATTAGGAGGCTAATAAGAGAACAGCCCATAAGAGAACAGCCCAGAGTGTTATTTGCTAATAAATGCAATTAGTTTGTTATTTCACTTGTTTATGGATTGTAATGTTATGGCTGATATGTGCACTTTTCTTGTTACTGGAGTATTTATTTTATTTTTAGGGTCATTCATTCAGTTTTCTTTAGTTCAGTCACTTGTTAAAACTTTAGCTAGCCAAGCTGAACTCCCACTGAATTAGGATGTCTTGTAAAAACCTGTATTAGGCACCCTAAAAGCTGCTATTTCCCACGTCTAGTCCACTTTTTATAGACCTGACAGTGACATCACCTTATCTGGCAAACCCTTAAAAGACAAAAGTCTCTTTGGGGTAGTGAAATGGAGGGTGAAAATGGGTTATCTCTAAATGTTTTGTGACCTTTGCTCCAGGCGCCCAATCGTCCTTTCATCTACCCCAACCTATTCACACACAGATGATGGCAGGCAGGGCTAATAAGTGGCTTCATAGGGGTCTATAAACAAACAAAAACTATTTTTTTCCCTGTCATTTCAGACAGAAAACCATATCAACCCACTGTGTGTGGTTGGCATACACAAGTTCATACTGTGTTGTGAGATGCATGGGTAAAACTGATAAATGATTGGTCTGTTGTGTCCATAAGTGTAGTTGTTCCAGAACTTTTCAAAAGAAACCCTGAATTTGACCATCTCTGCAAAAGATATGGTCAGTCACACAATATTTACAGCATGTGCACATTATTTAGCTCAGAACAAGTACTACAAGAGTGGTAGGCTGTGTTTCTGTAACTGGAGCTGCAACTCTTCACCGCCTAATTTAACTAATTACGTCCAGATGGCAGCAGCAAGCAGATGCATTTACTTCATCACCTCAGCACAGGTGGTTCATTCAGCTGCCATTTTCCTCCGTTTGCCTGCAGCCTCCTAAGGAATAGATGGGCATAGGAAGGAGGAGGTTTTTTTCAGGTCAGATGGGAATTTTCTGCACAGATGTCCTCGTATAGAACACCTTCTTTAAGTCAACTCAGCTTGAGAAGAAACACCATATTAATCCAACGTAAACACAATGTTTTTTCTGAGTTTTATTTTAATAAACTTGTGCATTGATGACTTTTGGTTTGCTGCAGTATAATGGAAGTCAAAACGTCTTGAATCATAAAGAAGAACAACACAACAAAATAAAAAGCCAAACAAATACTTTCTTTTCTACATTCCTTAGATACTGGACCGAAAAAATTGTGAAATTGAAGAGGTAAAGAGCTTGTTCCGGACCAAGCAGAAAGAATCCGAGGAGTTTGTCCGAAAGCTGGAAAAGAAAGGTGAGAGTTGATTGCGGTGTTCACTGGAAGGATGTTTATAGATCGAAGTGTCTCTGAACACTCAGAGTAAAAAGCCCAGATAGATACAATTCATTGAGAGGCTGCTGGTGTAGACTGATGTTCTCCAGCTGTGCTGCTCAGTCAAAAGTTTAGTCCCATAATTTTTTTTATTTATATGTTTGTTTGTTTTTTCATTTGTGGGCTCCTCCTCCTAATGTCACTTTTTATCCTACTCCAAAAGTGCTTAAACAAAAAACATAAATTTAGTTGCAAAACTTGCCATTTTAAAGATGAAAATCTGTTTTGACACACTTTAACAGGCAGCTCATCAGTGCACAAATGTGCACGTCTCTCTGTGCGTATCCATGTGTGTGTACCCTGAGGCAAGACGTGACTGCTTTCTAAGTGTTTGTGTCTTTGCTCTATCACAGTTCAAAGTTTGCTGCGGGAATCTCAGGTCATCTGCGAGAGCAAAGAGAGGCAGATAGAGGAGCTGAAGAAGATGTCGGATCAGAGCACCGACTCGATAAGAAACGAGTGGGAGAAGAAGGTGTGAAACTTTAAAGCCCTACATTGTTTAGGTGCTCCAAGCCAGCGGGAAGCAACGGGTTAATGTATGGTTAATGTAAACTATTTTCCTGCAAGGAAATCACACAGTCAGCTGTTATTAAAAATAAAAGGATGGAACCATTAATTAAACTCTTATTTATTGTTGTATTTTAACTTTATTTTTTAACTTCGCTGAGGGTTTTGAATTATGATATTGAAGCACTGTATGATCAGGATTATTGTGCTGCACATTTCTTAGACCTGTCTAAAGCTTTTGACACTGTGGACCATGACATCTTATGTCATACGCGCTCAAAAATTGGTTTCTCAGATCACACTATTGGTTGTTTTTTTAATTAGCTTTCAGATCGGAGGCAATGTGTTCAATATAACTGTACTTCTTCCAGTTATCTAACTGTTAATATCGGTGCACCACAAGGTTCAGTCTTAGGACCCACCCTCTTCACAATCGACATACGTAAGTAATGTAGGTCAGATCATTCCTGATGCATCCTTACGTTTCTAGGCCGATGACACAGTTGTTTGTTGAGCTTAAACAGTTGCTAAGATTGTCCAGCTTTTACAGTCTGCTTTCAACATCATCCAGTCAGATTTGTTCCGTTTCAAATTTCTGCTAAATGCTGATCAAACCAAAAGGATGTTGTTTTCAAACAGGAAGTCGGTACCAGCGGTCCTTCCGTCTATTTTATCTTCGAATGATGTCCCTATTGAGTTTGTTGACTCTTATAAATACTTTGATATCTCGGTCGATTAGCATCTCTCTTTTATGTTGAAAACTTGGTAAATAAATTGAAAGTAAAACTGGGTTTCTTTTTCTGAAATAGTTCCTGTCTTACTCTTAATGCTAGGAAACATCTTGTAACTGACTTTCCTTCTCTCCATTGATTACAGTGACATTATTTACATGAACCCTCCTACAAGCACCCTGCAGATGTTGGATGCTGTCTGTCATGGTGCACTAAGATTCATAACTGGCTGTAACTACTGTACCCACCTTTTCACCCTGTACTGGTTAACTGGTCATCGTTAACTTCACACAGACTCTCTCACTGGTACATTTTCATCTTTAAATCACTTCTTGGTCTGTTGCTTTCATACTTCTCCTCCTATATGTCTTTGTGTGAGTGCAGCTACAGCGTGCGCTCTCAGGACATTATTACCAGCAGTGTTCCCTCAGTGCGGACAGAAGTAGGCAAAAGGGCCTTCTCCTACTTCCTTCCTGTTTCCTGGAATTCTTGTAAAAAGATCAGAAGCTCTTGACTTTTACCTCTAAGGGATTTTAAACAACTGCTAATTTCATGGCAAAAACCAATGCAGACATGTTCCTGGTTTTAGTATTTTACACCGTTTCATAATGTATCTTGTTTTTGTTTAGTTTTATTTCATTTCTTCTATTTACTTTTCATTTTATATGCTTTTTAAATGACTGTTGTAGTCTGTACCTCATCTGTTTTCTTTGTTTAAAACATGCCGCTCTTGTAAATGAGTCCTCGAGGCGTAATGAGACTAACTTATATAAATAAAGGTTGAATGAATTAAATTATAACATTTAGGTTAAAAAGTCACGACTAAAGGAATTTATCACAGAATGTCATCTCCTTAACCCCGATAAGTTATCTTTAAAGTGGAAATTTAAAGCCCGTTAATCAGTGTGTTTCACCCAGAATGCAGTTTTGTGTTTAATAATTATAAACAAAATAATTAAAAATTTGGGATGATGTATAAAATATAAATAATAGCATTGTGCAATAATTTTCAAGTTGTAGAAATCAATATCTTATACACTATTTTTAGACATTTGAACTTCTCTTCATCTTGACTTCTGACAGATCCTGCCTCTCGTCTTATTCCCAGTCCTCTTACTGACCTGGTGCCAGTTAACCCAGTTTGTTTCTGCTCTTTATTTGTGCATTTAACTTTTACAGCCTTTTGTTGCCCATCACAATCTAAATTTGAGACATGTTGCTGCCATCAATATCAAAATTACCTGTGCTTTTTTTATTTAAACATTTGACATGTTTATCGTGTTCCATTTTGAATGAACTAAGAATTTACGAGATTTATAAATTCCATTTTTATTTACATTTTACACAACGTGCCAACTTTTTCAGAACTAGGGTTGTAATTTAGAAATAAATACAACAAATTTGCTAATATTACAGTAAAATTGTGACTAAATCAGCTTTCTCCTTCCCTCTCAGCTGCATGCTGCTGTGGCAGAAATGGAGCAAGAAAAGTTTGAAATGCAGAAGAAACACACAGAAAATATCCAGGGGCTGCTGGAAGACACCAACCAGAGACTGGCTAAGATGGAGACGGAGTATACTGCTCGTGCACAGGCCACAGTAAGTACAGTGATACATGTGTTTGTGTTCAATGAAGGGAAGTGGCTAAGAGCATTTACTTACACACTGTACTTTAGTACCTTTTTACCCTGCTTTATTTTTCTCCAAAGTCCACTACAGTCCACATATTTACAGTGCTTTGATTCACTGCATTTACATAATTAAACCCATTAAATATTTTAGTTCACCTCATTTTATTGACACATTTTATCTGCACCTGTTTCAATCATCTGTAACTTACTGAACAAAACACTACAAATATTTAGCAACAATCTCATTATAATTTAGGGATATTGTATGCACATATTTTCGTTTTATTTAAATGTTAACTGTTCCAGAGCTGCTTTTTGCTGCATGTAAAGTTTCTCCTTTGATTCAATAATCAGTCCAGCAGCAGCAGGCTACACTGTGGCAATAATCTAGGCAAGAGTTTGTTTGCAACCCATGTGATTTATATGCAACTGTTTGTTGTTCCTAATTTAACCTGCTTCAAATGAACATCATTCTGTCATATCGGTCTGTTTTTGCTTTGATTGTTTGGCGAGTCTTTGAGTTTATTTATGTTCTTTGAGATTTGTTGTTTTTGAGCTTCTGTTATTTGTCTGTTCCCTGTTAGTTTAGATTCTTATCCACTCATGTTTCTGTTTATCTTATTTAGGTCAATCCTTGTCTTCATGTTTTCCAGTGTTATATCTCATTTGTCAGCTTCCACAGTGTTTTTTCCAGTTAGTCCCCGCCCTCACCTGCCCCTAATCAGCAATTAGTCCAGGTGTTTCCACTTTCCTCCCTCCCTTGTACAGTTCATCTTTACCACTCCAGCAGCTCGTTGTCCGGAGATGTTCAGATGTGTCGGTCCTCCTCACGCTCTCTGTGTTTTCCCTCCTGAGTTTTTAAGTTTGTTGCTGCCACGCCGGCTTTTTTGATTTCATTCATTTAAAATAAATCAGTTTTTAGTTTACCTTTGAAGCCCCTCTGTGTCTGCCTGCATGTTGGGTCCAACCTACCCTGCACCGACTGTGACACATTCAAGAGCAAACCGATCTAATTTAAATTACTGACACTCGGTACGCTTGTCCACCCTACCTTTTATTTATTGTTTGGGAAAAAATTCACATGTTACAGTGACGTACAGGAGATTACAATATATAACTGCCTTGTGTAACTCCAATTGTATACACCCATCAACAAATCTAATAAGAAAACACTGACATACCTTATTTTATATTGGTTTAAATGAAGGGAGGCATCCTTTAACATCTGGATGAGAGTAACTTCAATATTCTCTGCCTGTCATTGCTTTAAATGCCTTTGATCTTGGTCCATATTAAATCTTACTTATTGCTATGATTGTCTTCAAAGATATGCGCGCGCACACACACATACACACACATCACATTTGCAGCGTCTTTGATGTTCTATGCAAAGACTTTGGTTTCAAATAGGATTGTACACATTTCATTAGCTGGGATCATCAACGCCAGTCAAATGTGTTGTTCTTTATATGGTATGCTATAAAGGCTTTCTATCCTTACATTACATATAATATATAATTATGATCTGTATCAACATTCCAGGATTTTCATCCATGTCACACCTATTTCTTCTGGCCTTAATCTGCCAACAGGCCTGCATTTAAGAGGCATCAGAGACTAGATGGTGTGGAGCCAAAGATAAGACCTTCCCTTTAATAATAAAGGACAGACAGAGTCCAAAAAAATGAAACGAACCCTTTGTCATTGGGAATTAGGGTTCTTCCTGCTGTAATGCTGGCCTGAGCTACAGACATACTGTGGACAGCAGTGTTAAAGTGGACTTTAAGCAGCTGCAGGATCTCTTTGAGTCCGATTTAGTATCTGGGGCAAATAAGTCTCTTGTGATAATTTAGATTTAGTAGTTCTGTGATTGGGACTTCAAAACTCCACTGATCTATTAATCTATCGGGAACGGTTCAAATTAGCGTAAAGTTAAAAAGAAAAGGACTTTCTGAAATTAAGAAGCCTGCAACTTACCTGTACTTATGACACATTTTATTTTTGTAACAATACAGTTCTTATATACAGACAAAACAAAAATAAGGACAGTATTTATTTAGTGTATAACCTTTTTATATGTGGATATAAATATAAAGATAAGATATAAAAAAGATATAAATGTATACGAACTGATAACCTCTTCAACAAAGTCCCCTCCAGTTCGTGCTGTGCACAGCAACAAACAGCCATATCATGCAAAACTTGGCTTTTTTTCAACGGTAATTATTGATACAGTGCTTGTTCTTGTAGATCGTTTGTTGCACACAGAGCTTCGTAAATGATACATGATGTAATGGTTTATTTATGTGCATACAGTATATATTTTCATCAAAATTTTGCACTCTGAAAAGAAAATTTTCATAAGCAGATGTAACATGGCCAGGTGCAACAGTGATCTTTTTCCACATTTGTTCAAAAAGGTTTAAAAAAATCAAAACTGTAAATAAATCTGTCTCTCATTCTTTCACCGGTTCAGACATATTACCATAATATGTGTTTTATTTTTTATTCAGTCTGTCTCTGACTTAACAAGAACTTAAAATCCAAATGTGTTTTATTATCTTTGTTGAATATTGACTTATTGACACTGAGAGCAAGAAGACTCAGTCATGTGCTTGTGATAACTGTTTGCTATAAAATATTTAATTACCATTCTGAAATCATCTTTCTTCGGTTGGTTTTGTTTAAAAAAAAACGTAAATTAAAATATTCTTTATCCAAGTGCTGAACATTTTGGGTTTGTGAAGCACACTTCTAAAAATGAAACAATTTTTATTTTATTTTATTTAACCTTTATTTATACAGGTAGTGAATCATGGGGGCTCATCTTCAAGATAGACCTGAGTTTAATTAATTAAAAATAATTGTAATTGTTAATAACTTGTATATTGATCAAAGGAAAAAAAGATGATTCTTTTTTTATATTTATATTTCTATTACCTATATTATATTATATTGTATATTATATTTATATTTATATTCTTATTTTATATTATATTTTCCTTGTGTCATTTTAAGATTATTTTTAGTCCAATAACTTGAGTACAAACTTACAAAGCGCAATCAACAGTTTTGGATTTTTAAATAAAAATAAAAACTCATCCTAAATAGGCTGGAAAAAAAAGTACGTATAGTGACACTTTATTTTTCACCGATCTGACACATTTCTTGATCAGGGTTGGCTTCGTCCAAATAGTTTAGCATCAGAGGTTATAATAATAATAATAATAATCATTTTATTTAAAAGCGCCTTTCAGGACACCCAAGGACACTTAACAAACCAATACAGTGTAATACAGATCAAACATTATCAGCGACAAATCGAAATATAAAATAAAGGATATAAAATGCAAGATAATAAAAATACATTTAGTAAAGTTAATGAAAGCTAGTCTGAAGAGATGGGTTTTCAGGGCAGTCTTGAACAGAGAAAGGGAGGTGGTGTTTCGAAGGTCTGGCGGTAGAGCGTTCCAGAGGTGAGGGGCAGAGCAGGTGAAGGCCCTGCTCCCCATGGTGGAGAGGCGGGCAGAGGGTACATGGAGATGTAGCGAAGAGGAGGATCTGAGAGAGCGTGATGGGATGGAGATTTGTAGGAGGTCAGATAGATAAGGAGGGGCAAGGTTGTGGATAGCTTTGAACGTGAGGAGTAGAATTTTGAAGATGATGCGTGATTTAACCGGGAGCCAGTGGAGCTGCTGCAGGACAGGAGTGATGTGGTTATAGTAGGAGGTTTGAGTGATGACACGGGCAGCTGAGTTCTGGACCATCTGTAACTTGTGGAGAGATTTGTTGGGGAGGCCGTAGAGAAGGGAGTTGCAGTAATCAATACGGGAAGTCACAAGACTGTGCACCAGGATGGCTGTGGAGCGGGGTGTGAGAGAAGGACGGAGACGGTTAATATTACGGAGGTGGAAATAGGCAGACCGAGTAATATTGTTGATGTGTGAAGTGAAGGAGAGAGTGGTGTCGAGGATGACACAGAGACTCTTGACCTGAGGGGAGGGGGATAGCAGAGAGTTGTTAAGGGGGACGAGAAGATGTTCTGATTTTGAAATAGAGTTTTTGGTACCAACAAGAATGATTTCTGTTTTGTTGCTGTTTAGTTGAAGGAAATTGTTAGAAAACCAGTGATTTAGCTCATTGAGACAGTCGGTGAGGATGGAGGGTGGGTGGAGTTAG
Source organism: Garcialebias charrua (assembly GCA_038048925.1). Taxonomy (NCBI): domain Eukaryota; kingdom Metazoa; phylum Chordata; class Actinopteri; order Cyprinodontiformes; family Rivulidae; genus Garcialebias; species Garcialebias charrua. The sequence continues at coordinate 25,211 of JBBPBX010017533.1, forward strand.
GTTTTGATGACAAGTAGAGCTGCGTGTCATCAGCATAGCAGTGGAAATGGACGCCGTATTTGCGGAAGATGTGACCTAGAGGAAGGAGGTAAATGATGAAGAGGAGGGGTCCGAGGACAGAGCCTTGGGGGACACCCGTGGAGACAGGGGAAGACTGGGAACGGAAGGATTTAAGCTGAATGAATTGAGTGCGGTCAGAGAGATAGGAGTTGAACCAGTCTAACGGGGTACCTGAGATGCCAATGGAGGTTAGTCTGTTGAGGAGGATAGAATGACAGATGGTGTCGAAGGCAGAGCTTAGATCCAGAAGAATGAGGATGGACAGAAGACCAGAGTCAGCAGCAAGAAGAAGGTCGTTAGTAATTTTTACTAGGGCTGTTTCGGTGCTATGGTGGGGCGAAATCCAGATTGAAACTCTTCATAAATGTTGTTGTTGGACAGGTGAGAGTGAAGTTGACTAGCAACAGTTTTTTCAAGGATCTTGGAGATGAAGGGCATAGAAGGCTAACAGTAAAATAGCCAGCTGGACGTATCTCAGTAGTTCCCTATTTTGTCAGTTCTTTGTGTTTATGGAAAACTTAGTTCTTCAGTTGGTTTGTTTCTTTTTATTTTTTTTGTGTTGGGGTGGATTAACTATCTGAGGCCCATTCATTCTTCCTGTAACTTCATCTCAAGGCACAAGCAAGAGGACAGAAGCAGCACAATGGGAAATGACACTTTTTTGGTCTCAGCTGTTTTCTTTTTTTTCTTTTTTTTCCAGGTGCAGAAAACTAGCATTAGTACTAAAACCCCTGCTGTTTCTTGTACCGTTGTGATGGCTAAAATGTAAACTAATGCCCATTAGAGCAGGCATTATTTAAGTCATATTCATAATTCTATAACATTTTTTACTAACCTAGATAATATAAGTTAGAATAGAGGCTTGACGTGCAGGTAAAATCTCTGACTAAGCAGTTACCACATTTTACTGTAAAAAAACAAAAAAACAAAAACAGCCTTATTAAAAGTTTATCGCCTCTCATTGAATCCTCTCTCCATTTCTCGTGGCTTGACTCTCTTTCCAGAGTTTAATCAACATTATACATTCATACACACAGCTTGGAAAGCCTCAGGAGATGACTTCTGATGCAGGCTGCTTTCCAGTTGCTGGCCTTAGTCCACAAACACTGTAAATGGATGTCCTTCACAGTAAAACTACTTCACTGCTGGAACTTCAAAGACTTTATCTTTATACTGTATCTTTGAAAGGGAGCAGAGCTCATGATGTAGTTTATATAATCTGCATGTCACAAAAAAAGCAATTCTCCTTCTAAAACACCTAATTATTGGACCTGATCTGCTCCCCCGGAGCCTGTCCAGGTGTGCCCAGTCAAGCCTCAGTATGCAGACGCGCCTCTTCTCATCTACTGCCAGGGAGCCGGGTGACAGCACGTGTCCCAGCACAACACAGAGCCCCTTGTTCCTTCTCTTAACACCCCGTGCTGCTGACATAAAGACAAGAATCCCTCTCGCCAGCCTTGATCAGCTCTGCTCTCGCATTCTTTTCAAACGCTCCCTTTCCCTCCTCCCTTGTTGTTCCACCTGCTGTCATCGCCAGCTCCTGTCAACATCTAGATCGACTAGCATGTTCCATCCTTTATCAACTTGCCTGGACCTACGTTCCATACGACACATGTACATGCTGAAGGACAGTAGCAGGAAAAAGTTATTTTTATTGAAAACCGCTAGAAGATGTTCTGATTGTTGCCTTTATTGAAAATCAGATTCAGATAGAGCTTTTGAAACACCTAAAATAAATCTACAGTGGATAAACCTAAATTAATCCTAAATGTAGTCCTGAGTCACTTGGTATAGACATTTAAAACGTAACTGGTGTTGGTTTCTTGTACATTCAAACTGTGTTTTTCTAACACACCCATGTGAGGCACATTAGTGCTGGCAGGTTTTTACATCTGCAACTGTGAAACATCAAGGGACTCTGATAAATCTGCTTCCTGTGCTCTGTTTTCAGTGTGATGACAGTTTCATTTACCTACGTATCTGACAGTTCTATCCTGCCTGCCTGGTTAACTGTAAATATGGTTTACAGCCATTATGTGAATATTCCAAAATCTTTTTGAGTCATCCTTTTTATTATTAAAGCAAATTCAAATAAAAACATGGTAAAAAGTTAAGTAGAACAAAAGTAAAATAACAAAATAAATAAAAAATACATGACACAAACGTTGTAAAACTTTGCACAGTAGTTTTCCAGTTGCTGTCAAATGATTACGGTACATATTTTATTTATTTTCTGATGCAATGTAAAACTTCAGCAGAAATAAAATAAAATAAGAACTTTGTGTATCTATTTATGTATTGTGGTTAGATTGAGTTTGCTACCCAGTATAAAATAAACGTAAAAAATAAAAACACTGTGTAAAGAGATGGATATGTGGTCAAGGAGACAAACACATGATGGGAACTGTACTACATGTACTTGAAACTTTAAAAAGGAACTAAACTCAAAATTAACTTTTTTTTAGCTGATAAACCCCCTAGAATGTGTCTAAAATGTTGTATAGCACTATGTCTGTGTTAATTTTCATATATTTGTGCGTATTAGTTTAAATCGGCAATATTTGGTCTAAAAACGTGTTTCCGGTAATCCTATGGGTTGAACAGAGGAATTGCACCTTAATTTTCTTATTGGTCTAGGATTCTCACTGTGACGTGTTTTCTCACTCTGTCGTCACGAAAGTGGTTCAAGCAGAGCCAATCCCCTGCAGAGATGAGAAGGTCCTCGCTGCAGTTCATACCTTATATGGAAGTGGTACATTGCACACCGGAAAAGTACTGCAACGAAGCATATTATCGTTTTTGGAATGGCACTAGTTATTATATTTCAACTTATTTATTTTAAGAATACTTTTCAATTCATCAAAACTATTTGTTTGTATTTGTTTTCTTATTGTGCGATGGACAAGTGATGCATGAATGCCAAGTTGGGTTAGTGGTGGAGGTGCAGGTTTGGGATCCGGAAGACCCAGGTTCGATCCCCGGTCACGGAATACTTTGTGGAATTATTTTCATTTTTCTTTTAGGCCTTTTGTTTTGGATAGATCGGGTGGGAATAGATAAATACATCTACATAATTATTCTTTGTTGCTGCTTGCTGTAAGTTGTTTGCTAGAGTTTTAGTTTGTTTTAGTTTATTGCTAGAGGGGGCGTGAACGCAGCACAACCACCCACCTCCTCCCCTCCTTGTCTCTCGACACTCCCATTTTCATGAGGAGTTTGAATCTGGTCTGGGGGCGGGGCTACCGTTTCACAGTGGGTTGAGTGCCTCTTTAATAATAGTTGTCAAAACCGTCTGATTTTTAAAAAAAAATGATGTTACTGGAATTGTAGAAAGTTTGTGCCAAATGTATGATGAACAAGTCCATGAGACCAGGAGTGTCAACTCTGTAATGGGGCGGGGGTGGGAGGGTTACTGTGTCACATCAGAGCATCATTAATATTTATTTCCTATTCCTTGTTTTCTGCATCTTCAGCTTTTTTATTTATTATTTCTTAGTAACACAATTTATCACAATCTATCAGATTAAATGATTAACAAAAAGCCTAACCTATGCTACTAATTAAGACAACTAAAGAGAGATTACAGAAAAAAAACTAATAGGCAAACTTATTTGTTCTTTATGATACATTACCGCAACAACTTTTTTTGGTTGTAAGTTTATCAAATGGTAAAATGGTAAATGGAGCTTATTTATACAGTATGCGCTTTCCAGCCCCCTATGAGGGGCCCCAAAGTGCTTTACAATACCAACCATCCACCCATTCATACACACATTCATACACCGGTAGCGGCAGACTGCCATGCAAGGCGCCATCCAGTCCTACCGGGAGCAACTCGGTAAAGGTTAGCTTTTTTAATTTGACATTGCTTTTTTCTACAGCAAATTTTTAAACGACTGAAAATTGTAACTTTTGTTTGTTTGGATTTAAAGTTGGCTAAATGTCTTGAGGTCGGCAGTAAATATGACCAGTTGTTTTTAAAGCAAAATCAGAAACCATAAGATCTCAAGCATCAACGTGTGGCATGGAGGCTGCACAGCTGCAGAAAGAAAAGCTTTGCAGAGAGTGATGAAGATGCAAGAAGAGGGCCACTTGCATCATGAAGGACTCCACTCACCCAGCACACACACTTTTTGCCCTGCTCCCCTCAGACAGGAGGTTGAGGAGCATTAAGTGTAGAACCACTAGACTGAGGAACAGCTTCTACCCTGAGACTCATGAATCTCTAACCAGGATAATCACTGGGGGGAAAAAATCACTGCAATGCCACTTTGATTGTTGATATGTGCTGCTGATTACCCATGCTGCGGATTTATTTCATGCTGCTGTATTCATTCATACTCATTTGCACACACACTCATTTTGTGCTGCTGCTGTTTGGCATATGGTTTTGCACTATTGCATGTTTAGCATATTTCTTGGTTTAGTGTACTTCTTACTTTGTATCTTAGAACATTAGTAATATGCTGGTGAAGAGGGATTAGTAATGTAAAGAGGGATTAGTAATGAGTACATTAGTAATGTTTCTTTTACAATTTATATTCTTTTGTTGGATGTAACTGGGATTCTGTGCACACAATTTCATTCCACCTCATGTACCACATGTGATGCGAATGACAATAAAGAACCTTGACCTTAATCTGTCTCAGACTAATGGGCCAAATCTAATAACATACCATATTAAATATTTATTTGGGGCCCGATAAAATGTTACCAAATGTCCAGATCTGGTCCATGGGCCTTGAGTTTGAAACATGCTGTGAACAAATGTAGCATAGACAAGTTGTTTAGTTATTTATTTTGCATTTCTTTGGCGATGCTCCGCACAAAACTTGATCAGTTTAAACAGAATCTTTGATTTTGATTAGGCAGAATTCACGACATCCTTTGAGAGTGGCAGCACTTATGGTCAAGGAACAAAGTTAAAGGACCCGTTAGCTACACTTTTCACCACATATTACCAGTAGTATACTTTTTGTGTTTAGTTTAAAAACAACCCTGTCATCTCATACATGTTCCCTCAGTGATTTCAAGCTGTTTCACTTTGTGGTTTTTGTGCATCCTTGTGTTTCAGGAGCAAATGGTGCGTGAGCTAGAGACGCATGTGAGGCAGCAGTCGGTGGAGGTGGAAAAGGGCAACTCACTGCGTCAGAGAGTCACTCAGGAAAAGGCTCAACTGGAGATCCACGTTGCATCCATCAGCGCTGAACTGCAAGAAGTTAACAGACGGTATGGAGCTGTTTATGTGAAATAAAGACAGATGAAAGAAATACAGTGGTGACAAAATGATACAAGCTCTAAAACTGCTTAATTATAATCATGCACAACATTTAGACTTTGTCAGAGTGCATTGAATGCAACTGGAAGGCTGTATAAGAGGAACAAGGATATATAATTCTAATCCAGCTGTTAAATGTGTGCAGGGTGCTATTGCTGCAGAAGGAGAAGGAGCAGCAGAGTGAACAACATGAGCAAAGCTTACAGAAGCTTCAAGCCACACACGAAGCCGATATTGGTCACTTACATCGGGAACATGCTCTGTCTGCTGCTACGGTTCATATTAGCCACACACACACAGAGCCTTTCCCCAGAAGACTGATGCAAGATATTAATTTTTTTCTTATATCTAATTTCTCCTGCAGGCTTGTAATGTGATAGAAGACTTGGAGAAGACTGTGGCTCGGTTCAAACAGCAGCTCCAGGACAGTGAGCATCGAAGACACCAACAAGTCAGGGTATGGTTTTGGATGGTGGCAGATCTCTGCACAAATTTTAAACAAATGCATGTGTGCATGCTAGTGATGTTGCACTTTAGCGTTAATGCTGTGCTTTTTTTCAGGATCAGGAGATGAAGTTTCAGCAGGAAAAAGATGAACAGCAGATCAGCTGTGAGAAAAAGGTAGTGTTCCTTGTGCCTAAAACATTCAAACATGGGTAAATTAAAATGAACTTTAAAGTATGCTGGAAAAGAGACCCTTGTGCTATTTTAACTGTCCCTTTTGTGTACCAAGGCTAATATCTAAATCCCCATGCTCTTTACTTTTGAGAAAGTCTCTTTTAAAGTTAGAGAGCAGCTATAAAGTGCAGAATTCAAAGGTCATTGTTAATTAATCTGAGTTGGACCAGACCAGTCTAAGCCAGACTTTTGGGGGTAAGGATCAGGTTTAAAGGCTGTGCTGCACCTGGGTCATCTTCAAAGTGCCATACTGGTGGCAGACTTAACGTCTGTGGGCCCTTTTACCTGATACACCTGCAAAAACTTAGCAGGCATGTGTGTTCTTTATTCAAGTTCAGGGAGAATTTCAATTAGGCCTCTCAGGAGTTTTGGTTTTGATGTCTGCTTCTTGTAATCAGCCAGTATTTTTCTCAACTTTTTCTTTCTCCTGTGTTTCTTCTTGCAAGGTGACCGGAAGAAAGCAATACTAGAAAGTGTTGTTTATTTTATGATTTTTTTAATGGAAAGATTTCAGTTTCCAATCTAAACAAGACCAATAAGAGACCTTGATGTATTTAAAGCATGAGAACGGCACATACGGCTGCTGTAAATCTACAGTGAGAGGCCCTCCAAGCACTCAGATAATACTTCAGATTGTGTAATAGAGAGAAGAGACCATATGCAGAAGGTCAAAGGAGGCAGGCGAGTTTTCCTGACAGATGTTTATGTCCTGGTTTAGTACTCACTCTGTGCCTCTATCTCTGCCCGCTTTCACTCTGTCTGTCAGATGGTGGAGGTTCACAACGAGGCAGAGAAGGAGAAAATGGATGCAA
>JBBPBX010017533.1:32447-46721 GCA_038048925.1 Garcialebias charrua
CCCGAAGTGCCAGGCCCCCGAAGGATGTTTGACTAATGGCGCGGGTCGATTGTGTGAAATTCTGTTCCCCTGTGAAAATCTGTTCCCCCTGTGTTGGGAGCGTGCACTACAACCAGTGTTGCCAGATTGGGTGGTTTTCATTCTCTTCTTAGCGGCTAAAAATAGCTTTGGGTGGGTGGGGATAATTTGGGCAGATTTGGAGTCAGATCGGCAGTTAACCTATTAAATACATTTCAAACTATCATTCATCATTATTTCATAGCAAAGCTCTTCTGACCTTTCTCCATCACAGATTGGCTATTGACATCTGCCTGGGCGATCACTACAGAGAACTGGTGAGGCAGTTTTTAGTGGACACCTCTTTGAGTGGGCTGGTCCGTAGCGGCAGTACGTCGGAGCGGCCGCCATATTGGATGTGGCAGTCACCTACGGGGCCACCAATTGTAATAATATAGGCAGGGGTTCAGTTTTACTGATTTACCTATACTTAGATGTAAATTGGGCAGGGTTTAGACTGACACAAAAATACATCAATAATTCACGGGTTCTCACTTTTTCAGCTTAATATTCAATAAATATGTGACTAGGTGATGATATGTAAAAGGATGAAACAGCAATTTATGTTGAAACAGTAGAGCTGAATCGTTTATGTAGTGGCAGGGCTTTCGACTTGGGACCCGAAGGACGCGGGTTCGCGCCCCGGCCACTACACACCTTGGGGTGTCTATGAGTGCACACCTAATTCTCCAGCTCCCCGGGCGCTTTCTGGCTGCTCACTGCACCACCTGGTGGTGGTTGGGTTAAATGCAGAGACGAATTTCATCTGTGTATGGGAAACATACACAGATGACAGAAAAGACATTATTATTATTATTATTAATTAACAAATCATTAAATTATATCACACATTTACATGGATTGGTCGACCGGAATTTCCTATAACTAACTGTAGACAGATTCAAATTTAGACACAACAGAACAAGCTATGGGTCTTTGTATAACTTATCTCTGCAGGCACATTAACTTAGTTTACTGGCTTAGGAGATAAAAGAAAGTTTCATGAAAGAGTTTAGGAAGAAGATGGAAGATGAAAGATGGAGGGAGTGGTGTGAATGTGGGTTTAACCAGGAAGCATGGCAGCACTCCGGCCGATCTCAGCTACAACGTCGGTACACTTGGCAAAGCATTTGACGACTTTGTTATCTCGTGAAGACGGTCAGTCCCCCTTGGTCCAACTGGTTAGTCCGTTTACCGTTTTCAGCGTCTCCAGACGTCTGTCTCAACTCGGACCGTAGTAACTGCATTTCCTGGTTTGATCCTTCAGAATAAAACTTTCCTTGGAGGAAAATTAATTCAACTGGAGCTTATCACAGCTCGAAATGGATTTATAACTGGCATGTTATAAATCTTTAACTGATGAACATGTCCTTAGCGTTTGACAGACGTTCATCCAGCTCTTTGGGGAAACTCATGGTTTGAGTTCCTCAGCAGACTCCAAGCTCAGACAGGAAGTGTAGCCTTAAGAAAGGAAGTTGACCCAGTTAAATCCACTCCGCTCATTGGTTATTTCCCAGAGAACGGGAGGGATTTAGCTCAGGTCAGAGAGCTGAAAATCTGAAGGTTACTTCAGGATAGGAGAGGAATTGTTTTTTAGAACAGAGAGACAAATAGTCGCCAGTAAAGTGATTACTGTGTCTAACTCATAGATAAAACTGTGAAGTTCAATTTGACACATACCCTGAACTTTGCCATAGTTTTTTGAGTAAGACATACAGTTTGATTCATCATATGAAGAAGTGCTCAACACCTTAACAGTCTAAACCATGATCAATACAGTATACTGAAGAATAAACACTGCTCATATGAATAACACAAGGTTATGCTTTGATTATATCTGAATCAAACAAAGTAAAAGTAAAGAGAGTCTCTTGTGACGGATTATTGTCCTGAGGTCAAACTAAAATGAGATAACAGTGTCACTGTATCTCCACTGCAAGGTTTGAGAAGGAAAATGTATCATGATCACATTTTGAATTAAACAGTCTTTAATTTATGCAACATTACAATGCACTGATGATCATATAATGACAAGAGTTATTCTGTTAATTAATTCTGAATTAACACAAATCAAAAGGAAGTCTCTTCTGATTGATTTGTGTCTTTTAATTCAAAATAAATGTAAAAAAAAAATAGTGTCCACTCATCTCCTTGAGAGCCTCAAGAAAAGTGTACCACTAAAAGTTCAGAGATATAATAATAATAATAATAATAATGTGTTTTGTCTGTCATCTGTGTATGTTTCCCATACACAGACGAAATTCATCTCTGCATTTAACCCAACCACCACCAGGTGGTGCAGTGAGCAGCCAGAAAGCGCCCGGGGAGCTGGAGAATGAGGTATGTGAAAAGATGTAAATCCAGGTCAGAGATGAGGGTCTACAGTATATCACTACAGCACCTACAAACACCTTGTAGTTGCTGGACGCTGTCTATCATGGTGTACTAATATTCATAACTGGCTGTACCTTACCCATCACTGCACCCTGTATTCACTGGTTCACTGGTTATCATTAACTTCATGCAGACTCTCCCACTGGTACATTTTCATCTTTAAATCACTTCTTGATCTATCACCTTCATACATCTCCTCCTACGTCACAGCGTGAGTGCAGCTACAGGGTGTGTTCTCAGGACATTATTACATGCAGTGTTCCCTCAGTGCGGACTGAACTAGGCAAAAGGGCCTTCTACTCCACTCCTGTTTCCCGGAATATCTTGCAAACAGATCTGAAGCTTTCAACCTTGACCTCTCTAAAATGCCTTCAAACATCTCTTAAGTTCCTGGGGGAAAAACAATGCAGACATGTTCCTGATTTAGTATTCTACACCACCTTACAATCGAGCTGTTTTCTTGTTACTTTTCCTTTTTAATTATCATTTTATTTTCACTTGTTAAAAAAAAACAATTTGTATGTATGTGTCTTTGTTGTCCACTGTTGTCATCACTCTTTGTTAAAATCAGGTCTCTCTTGTAAATGAGTCCCTGAGGCTCAAGGAGATTAACCTATATAAATAAAGGTTGTCTGAATTAAAAAATAAAGGTGTTCAATACAGAAACAACTGGACTTTATTTGTAACACAAAGACGTTTTGCTTCTCATCCGAGGAGCTTTCTCAATTCAATGAGCAGAGTGAGGGGGCAAGGTTTTAAAGACTGAGATAAGATACAACATACCTATGTAAATTGACAAATCACCTCACACCTTAACAGTAGGGGTTTCTTAAGGTCTTTGTTAGGCCCTGTTTACACGGACACTGTGTGGGGGAAATGGAACTTATGGGCATGTTAATTAGTTTAAAAGTTTTGCGTTGACACGGATCTGACACGGATCTGCTCGAATCTCCCCCCTCCCTCATGCCCCCCTTACACCCACTGCGCATGCGTGCTGCTGAACCTTCACCCACTGCGCATGCGTGCTGCCTCACTCTGCTGGCAGTCTGCTACTTTCTTTTGTGCTAAAAGTTGAGCTAACAACAAGTTAACAATAAGTTAAAGCTGGATTTTGGATAAGAGTCGACAGATTTGACACCAAGTGGGACTGCTTCATCTAACAAGCTGCACACCACGCTGAGTGGACTGTGGACCAGAACCGGACTTTCCTCCGTGATAAACAGCTGACTTACAGCAGGTAAATCAACGTTCTTAATATGTTTGCTTGTGTTTACTTTGATCACACAACAACGGAGTTTTTTTATTTATTTATTTATTTCTGCCAGGTGGAGAAGCTATCGTTCCAACAAACAGGCAGACGGTTCGGCGGTTCTGATGGGTCCAGATGAACACACAGCAAGAGTCCAGTTCATTAACGTAGTTACAGTTCGGTTCACGTGTTTTAATAGTGTGTTCAGTTTAATTCTCAGTGTTTGTGTTGTAAACTTTGTGGTGCTGAATAAATAAATAAATAAAAAATAAACCTGGTGTCTTCATTTTCACAGCACGTTACGCACTGTTTAAAAAATGTAACGAGTCCAGATAGATACTGTAGTTCAGATAAATTTAAACATCTCCCACGCCAACATAAATACTGTTTATTATTGTTAAACTGTTATATTTTGCAGCGTGACACGTGAAATGTCAGCCTGCCCTAGACTGTCCGCGCATGCGGGCTGCGCGCATGTGGTTGACACAAAAGCTCCACGGGAGATGTTTACATTATCAGCGGGGGGTCAGCGAAAAACTTCCACCTTGAGAGCAGGATCAGAAAAGTATCGGAGTCAAAGAGGGGGGCCAGCAGCGTCGTGTAGGCGATAAGCAAAGTCGCAAAGAGAAAGTAGCGGTTACACTCAAAATACGCGCCGTGTAAACTGGCCCTTAGTCTAATTCACAGACAAGGCTCCTCTGTTCCCATCAGCTGTGAAAATCATCTGGGAATCAGTCCTAAAGCTGCATAAAGGCCCGGTATAGCGTTGCGTATGGCAGTACGCCGCTGTATGTCGTACGTACGCAGAGGCACAAGCGTAGCCCCACAGGGCATGTACGCGCCAAGCTCAAATTTTACGACCGCGTACGCAAGTGCGTTGTCTCACAATAAACTGCCCGGCGCCAGACTGTTTTGTATGAGACACAAATGTATTAAATTCCCCTTCTTCATCCCTGATCTGGACTTTTTTTTTTTTTTGCCAAAAGTCAAGTGATCGCTTCCTCCTCCGCTGACTCCATGACTGAAATGATGAGGAAATGAATGAATTTGTCACGAGCGAACTAAACTCATGTCCAACGTGGCTGCGTGAGGTTCTGCATATTTCCTGGTGTTCTGGTGTGCTGGACCAGCGCTCCCTGTTTTTATTTTATTTTTTAGAACTTTTTATTAACATATAAACACAGAACACCGCTGCGGCAGAAGCTGTGTGAAGTGCCTTTTTTTCCCTCACCCGACCTGTCAATCAATTCAGTAGGCGTGTCAGCAAATGACCAATCAGTGACCTCAATTTGTCCCGTAGGTAAATGCTCCGTCCTGCTGTTGCTCAAATGATGTCAATAATTTGGAGCGAAAATGCGAGCATTAACGCGAGAACGAACGCAGAGCTATACTGTGAACTGCCTGCGCACAGCACGCGCACGTAGAGTGGCGATCGGCAAAACGCAGAGCTATACTGGGGCCTTTATACGTTTTTGAAAAGACAGACGACATTAGACGAAAAAACATTGTCATCCCTTATGGGGCTGGAGTATCAGAGAATTTCAAAAGGATTTTCAACAAACACAACATCCGAGTACATTTCAAACCCAGCAGGACTCTCAGACAGAGGCTGGTCCACCCTAATGCCTGGTCCTCACTGAACGCATCCAAAAGCTCCCAACGCACCGTGTTTGTTGCTTGTCAACAGATGTCTGTTTCCACTGCAGACGCGCAGTGGGAGGAGCGTGTGGCTCCCTTCCCGGTCAGATAGTGTTGTTTTGCTGTGCACCGAGCAGATAAAATCAGCTTCACGGGAGCCTCGTTAACACTTGAGTGGGTTTTCTACGAGCCGAACTGCAACTCCAAAAGTCTTTGTTGAGATTAAAACGTTTTTTTTTTATGTTTGGGTTGATGTACACTCGAGTGGACAGCAGCAACTTTAAAAATGCCAGGTTTTCCTACCGGATGCTGTTTTCGTCCACAGAAAGTCCCGTCGTCGTTGCGTCATCACATAGCAGAGTCTCTCCCGAGTGGTTGCTGCGACGCTACGAGCAGCAGGAAGCAGGCATATTTCTGCTTCCTGTTGCTCTGCTGTTCGGCGCGGCGCGGCTGCGCGCGTGCGTGAAAAGGGACTGCCGGGTCCTGCTGCGCTGCTTGAAATGCTGTAGATACGCCGCGTCACGCCCCGTTGCTCCAAGATGCGCAGCCCCGTAGACTTTCAATGTAAAGTGGCTGCTTCAGCTGCGCGAGATGCGTTTGCTGAGGATTCAGCATAAGGACAAAACACCCACACACAGAGTGGTTTAGTGTACGCGGTCCAGTGCAGCGAGGACTGTCCAGACCTCTACATTGGAGAGACTAAACAGCCTATTCACAGAAGAATGTCCCAACACAGGAGAGCCACCTCCTCTGGACAAAACTCAGCTGTTCACCTCCGCCTCATGGACAAGGGTCACTCTTGGACCAGAATGTGCACATTTTGGACCGAGAGCACAGGTGGTTTGAGAGGGGTGTGAAGGAAGCTGTTTATGTTAAAAGGGAAAAGCCTTCTCTTAACAGAGGAGGAGGTCTCAGATTAACTTTCAAAAATGTATAATACAGCTTTAGGACTGATTCCCAGACGATTTTCACACCTGATGGGAACAGAGGAGCCTCATCTGTGAATTAGACTAACAAAGACCTTAAGAAACCCCTACTGTTAAGGTGTGAGGTGTGATTTGTCAATTTACATAGGAATGTTGTATCTTACCCTGATGCATGCTTAATAATCCAGGTAGAAAATTCTAAAAAAGCTAAGTCTGGTCCTCTGGACATTCAAAAGACAAAACAAAACAAAGCAAAATAACTTTAGAAACATTTTGTCTTGTCTGCTCCTCCCCAGCATGGCCTGTCTCCTGAACGCGCATGCTAGTAAACAGAGTTGCAATGGCGCAGTCACCGGAACTGGACTGCAACGTATTTATTGTGGGACAGACGTTAGATGTTTACAAGTTGTCGTTTCGTGTCATTTTTAATATTTCCTCAGTAATAAATCTACAGCTGCACTGACCTCTCCCTCCAGCGCGCGCGTACACACAGCACACAGATCCTCCGCTGCTCAGAGAGAGAGAGAGAGAGAGAGAGAGAGAGAGAGAGAGAGAGAGAGAGAGAGAAGCTGTGTTTCCATCCATTTTCATTTCGATTTTTGAGCTAATTTTTGAAATCTCGCAAATATGTAAATACAAATTAATGCGAAGCAGAAGTGTTTCCATCTGCTGGCTTGAAGCGCATCTACCAAGCCACGCACAGCGTCATTACGTCAGACGTCAGCGTCATTACGTCAGACGTCAGCACTGCGCATGTCTACAGTAAACAGGAAGTAGCAGTTGAAAACAGAACCTGGCCACACATCTCGTCAAAAAGGAGAGAATATTTCAGGTACGTGTTGCTATCGGTCGAGTTGTATTTATTCTGTCATACAAACTAGTTTTAGCGATGTTACATGTTGTCCGGAGCGGAAACAGCTGATCAGTCACGTGACGTGAATGTTCGCTTCGGCAGCACGAGTCGGCAAATGTGTTTCCATCTGTCGCTGTGCGCATCTGCTCATTTTCGAACATCCCAAAAACCACCTCAAGCGAGCGTATAAACTTTTTGGCGAACTTGAGAAAGTAAATACGGATTTTGCCGTTTCCATTAAGCTTTTCTGCTGCGATACTTCAAAATGCGCACCTAGAAACCTTGATGGAAACACGGCTAGAGAGACAGAGAGAGAGAGAGAGAGAGAGAGAGAGAGAGAGAGAGAGAGAGAGAGCTGTTGGGTTTCGTTTTAGTGTAACGTTTGTTCCCGGAAAAGTGATAGGTTGATCCTCCGCCATATTGACACAGCTACTGTTTGAACGAGAACGTGTGCGGATGTGCGCTACGGGCTGGGACAGGCGGGGGATGGGCGCCAGTGATGGCAGTTACATTGAAAAAGTAACTTAGTTACTGATTAGTCTTTGGGAAAAGTAACTTAGTTAAGTTACTGATTAGTCTTTGGGAAAAGTAACTTAGTTAAGTTATTGATTACTTGATTTGGAAAGTAACTAAGTTAGATTACTAAGTTACTTTATTAGTTACTTTCAGCTGCTGCTGCCAAGAGCCCTCTGTCACAATACATAAAAAATAAATGTATTAATAAAATAATTACTAATAAAAATATTCAAAAACAAAATGGTCTTTCTTTACTTCATTAAACAAATAATATTTTTACAAAAAAGTATTTCTGTAAATACTTTTAAAAATAAATAATATAATAAAGACAGTCTTTCAACGTCAAAATCAGAGTTTTTTATTTTTATTTTAGGAAATTCAGTACACGTCTCTGTTACATCCAAACAAACATATGCTCTTGAATGCATCATGAACTGCCTGAATGCTGTGCGTTCTCCTGACACGAAATGGAGCTATTGTAGATGAGCTTGTTTGCGTAAATACCAGAAGAAACAAGAACAAAGAATGTATTTGTATGTAAATAAGACCTATTGACAGACCTATTGTGACGATTGATAGCTGCCATCAACACCAGTTTGTACACAGCAGGAGGTGGGGGGGCTGTACCGAAGTCAAGTTGTTTTGGTCGCGACTCGCGGGTGGGGGGGGACCTCCTGTCTCAGATCTCTGCTATGATTCGACCCGGAGAGGCTCCTGGCTCCATTGTTTTACTGAACTGCAGTAAGTGATTCTCCTCCTCTCTCAGCTCCGTGTGCGCACCTCATTCAGTCTGTTTACGTTCCTGTCAGACCAGTGTTGAATGTAACGTGTTACTTAGTAACGCGTTACAGTAATGACATTACATTTTTCAGTAACGTAGTAGTGTAACGCACTACTTTGAAAATGCCTGTAATATATTACAGTTACTAACAAAACCTTACATTCGTTACTTGCGTTACAATCAGGACCTTTCGGAGAATAGTTTTATTTATTTATTTTATTTTACCTTTCGGAGAAGAGTTGTGGGACGAGGACGACGGAGCAGACCATAGACATTATATATAGATATCTATGGAGCAGACTGTCACGTGGGGAAAACAAAGACGTACGCGATGACGTCGGAACGTCATACGTCAACGTACATAGACATATAAAGGTACATAGACATACGGCAATGTCATTTTATGGATGGAAGTATTCATATTATTTTTCTTTTGTCACGAGAAAGGACAAGAACATTACAGTAGTGTGCAAGCTATGTCTGGGCCACAACAAGACACTGTCTACTGCTGCGAACTCGACGTCAAATCTTTACAAGCATTTACAAAGACAACACCATACCATACCATACCATTTTATTTATAAAGCACTTTAAACAGGAACAAGTCCACACCAAAGTGCTGGACAAACAAACACGCAACAGGCAACACAGACAATGAAGTACAACACGAAAAACATAAAAACATTGCAGATCATAAATCAAACGATCCAATACAAATCAGCTGGCATTGAAAGCGATGGAGTAGTAGTGAGTTTTTAACCGGGATTTGAAAACCGAGAGGGAGGGGGCCTGTTTGATGAGCAGCGGTAACTCGTTCCAGAGTCTTGGGCCTGCTACAGAGAACGCCCTGTCACCCCTGCGCTTAAGGCGAGTTTCTGGAACTATTAAGAGCACCTGATCCTCTGACCTCAAAGCACGCTAATGCTAAGCTAGTTGCTAAAGAGCCGCAGAGGGATGGTGCAAGTTTGATGCCGCCACCGTTTAAGCAGGCTCGGCTTGAATTTCACCGCCAGGCAACCACTACAAAGGCTGAGGTAAACAAACTTGTAAACAAACATTTCAGATGTTTTATTTTTTATTTTGTTTTATTTTTTTAAAACAGAAGTTTTACATTTTGATATTGTCATACCTTTTGAATGGCACGTTTACATATGCATTGTGCTTGTTATGTAGCACTGCTGTTTTACTTTTTCATCAAAAATGAGTGTCAAAAAGATCTCTAATATCATTATTGAAAGATAAAAATTAATACAGGTTAAATCTCAGGTATTAGAGTAATCCGAAAGTAATGTAACTAAGTTACTTTCAGAACTGAGTAACTAAGTAGTGTAATATGTTACTTTTTTAAAAAGTAACTAGTAATGTGTAACTAATTACTTATTTTGGGTAACTACCCCAACACTGTGTCAGACACACACACGCTACATGGTGTGGTGTCAGGTTTCAAACAGCCCGCAGCTGACTGAATTTCCGCGTCTTTTTTTTTAATCACTCCCCGGCCGAGACGCATTGAGGAAATAAAATAAAATTACACTACTACAGAAAATGACAAAAAAACGCACAATAATTTGGAGAAAGTAACTTTTATCGGATTACTGGATTTTGAAATAGCAACGCGTTAGATTACTCGTTACTGAAAAAGTGGTCCGACAAGAGTAACGCGTTACTTTGTAACGCGTTAGTGACATCACTGGGCGTGACAAGCTCGTTCATGAACAAAACTCTGTTTTTATTGGCTGGTTAATGGCGGGTCACTGTGGGTTTTTAGAAATGCTTGTATTACCACCGGGAGAAGCCAGAGGACTATAGTTTTTTCAGAGATTACCTGTCTAACATCAGTCTGTCAGGAGATAGTGACAGAGGGAAGAAATATGTTAAAAATATATTTTTAGAAAAGTTACATACAGCAACTTTAAGTAAATAAAAAACTTCATTTTTTTTTTTTTTAAAGCATAAAATAAAAGAGTAAATATTAGTCAGGTTGTAGCTGACTGAGTTCAAGGACAGTCAATGTGGGAAAAAAAATCAGACATGATTCAAGTCAAAAGTAACTTTAAAGAAAACAATTCAGGGTGAGTCTGTTACACAACCCAAGGGTTAGAGGTCAAAGTCAGGGGAGCGCACTTTCATGCTACAGTACCCTTTTAGCTCTATTTTTGTGTGCTAAAAGATAATGACAGATCTTAGTCGATATTATTATTGATTTTATTTGATTTTATCACTTGTTTTATTTTGATCTTTGCTTTATTACACTTTGTAGCACTTTGAGATTTTTATTAATGAAAAGTGCATTATAAATGGAATTCATTATTATTATTATTATTATGTTCCTGATTTTGTACGCATCATACACCACTGTTTTTAAAAAAAATCAAACCTCTGACAGACAGTCAGACAGACAGACAGACTCTGCCCTACATTGCAGGGCTTACAGTTCCCTGAACTATCTGACCTGCAGCCTGTGAATCATCTCAGAGCCTTTTTGCAATAAAAACAAGAGAAGGAAAACAGTGTTGGTAGATGAAACGCAAAATTAAACGTGTCAGTAAAAAAATGTATAGCAGGATCCAGACAGAATCAGTGGTACATGATTGTTTCTAACTTGGGTAAGTAAAAAGAGTTGCAAGCAAATGAGCATATTGTCTTTGATGAAAACACGCTGCAGACTACAGAAATCTGACAGTGTCAGTCTGTTTCTGAGTGTTTCTCATTTTTGGAACATCTGAATGCACACAGAGCTGGTAAATAGGCCAAGATGGAAGAATATTCTGGAGACAGATAAAAAGAACTGAAAATAACCTACGTGTTCACTGTTTTTGCTTTGACTAAACCTATACAAAAGAGCTCCCCAGCAGCACAGACTGACGCATCTGTGTGTGTGTGTGTGTGTGCGTGCGTGTGTGTGTGTGTGTGTGTGGTGGTGCTGGTGGTGTGTGTGTGTGTGTGTGGGGGGGGGTTGTCTAATATTTTAAAACTCATATCTTATACTGTCATTATTTATAATGCAGCACACATTCTATATATGATTGACACAAACTGTTTTTACTAATAGCAGAGACACACTTACAGAAAACGTTTATTTTCTTTAGATGCCAACGACTCTTTCTACTTAAAAGATTTAGCAACATTTTAAAATTTCAACTTGAGAAAATTTAACATATACTCAGGTCCTTTAGTGTTTTAAATACGTTTTTATTGTCTGGAACTGCCAAAAAATCATTAAAAAAAACATGTGTTGTAAGAAGTTTCAGTAGTTCATTTATCACATTTTTAGAAAAAAATAATAATCACAAAACTGTTTCTATGAATCCTCAACCATGACAATAATCTGTTCCAATCATCACCTGCCTAATGTTTGATGATAAATGAGCGGCTGCTGTAGAAAATAAGAGTCTGTGAATGGTCTGAAGACTCAATGTAACTCTCTCAATTCTTCTGGACTTTATGATACTATTTCACAATCATGGCCCTTTATTAATGATTTATTAGTGCTTTATAAAAGGTTGTTTATAAGTGTAAATACTTTATAAAGAATTAACAACCATTTGCTCTTAAACATTGCTCACATATTGAAGCAGGTTCACAGCAGGATCAAGCATCATACTTTTATTCATTCAGGCAAATGTAGTTTAGTTGCTTAGCTTAGTGTTTTTAACTTATTGCCCTTATTTGAGGATGCAAACTTTGAATGCTTATAGTGCTCTCATGCAGGAAACTTACAAATGTCTAATATGTAATTTTTAGATTATGAACAAACAAATAAAGCTACAACACTGAACTTGCCAAATAATGAACTTGCTTTAACAATATTTTATACCTACAGTATTTTACAAACTATTTTAATGCTTTTGAAAATGTTCCCAAACCAATGAATATCCTGCTTTTTAGTTTTTATAAATGGCTCCTGATTGTGGTACTGACTTTATGAATTAATGTGTGAAACTTAAAAATATCACAGTTGAAAACACAGTTAGCAGCATTTATTTTATTTAATATGTGGATAAAGCTCCCTCCTATCAAAGCTGAAACCAAATAAGTGTTGCTTTCTTTCAGACATTGATACAGAAGTAAAAATTGTCTATCCTAAACTGTATCACATTCCACATCTACATCCTATTAACTGATACAAACTGGATAATAAGATGTCAGAAATGTGTGTTTCATGCTTGGCAGCCATACCTCCAGGCATAAAAGAAAGACGTGTGCTTAGGTGTGATAGCAACAATACCAGACATGGGTAGATTAGAAGCATTTTCCTTCTTTTTTTTTGTTAGCTGATCTGGGTTTCATTACATGACAGAAAGGAATAGATAAAGCTCAGACCACTGGCTGGTATTTCAGTTCATGCATTGTTTCCTGAGACCTGGCGAGATCATCGTTAGCTGGGAAAGGTCAGAGAGGCTGCAGCATCCAGTGTGATTCTGTTCATCACCACTGCTGTCACAAGTGACTCATAATTTTTGTAAAATGAAGGCAGGTTATTAGAATTTTGGCCTTTAACATATCTGATGGGACTAAAGCAAATAGCGTTTGCTGGTTTAATTTCCAGTGTTTGCAAAGTCATTTATTTAGAATCACTGTAAAGACTTTTCAACAGGCTGCAACCGCTCGGTGGTCAGTGCTGCATTCTTGAGGCTGCCTGTTCAAGCCTAGGTTGTGTCAGAAATGGCATATGGCATAAATAAAACATTGTGAGTTTACCTGTGGCAACTGAAGGATAAATCACTGTTATACACGTTATTATGATTAAACCTATATTATTCACATGATCAAACCTATAGTAGATGTGTTTCTATTCACAAAAGTGTTTCATGTAACCACAAAGGTTTATACATGTTCAGGTGTGCCAGTAGTAATCTTACGGACCAGAGCTGCTGGAGCAGGCCTCGACCCACGGACCACCTCTTTGAAGCAAACCAGAGCTGCACACAACACATTCCAAGGGGGAGGGCACACATGCAGCAAAAAACATCTTTAGTATACCACACACATCAGAAATACATTTAGTTATGCTCAATACACAGGCTCACATTTAGTTAATCACACACAAGGTGCACAGGACAATAACTTGTTTAAACTTAAGCAAAACTCGTTTAAATCTAGAACTGCTCCTCTGAATTTGCACAAACAAAGAAGCACACAAACTGATAAAGGTCAGGAAGCAGAGACCTTGAGCAGGATCATAAATCTCGTTGCTAAGGCAACTATCAGGTTTAACCAATGGGACAACAGCAGTATCCCAAAACAATTTATGGTACCACATAACATCACGTATCAAGAAGAGACTTTAGGCATTCCTGGGACGACTTCACGGCGAGAGGTTCGATCCAGCAGCTTGGTTCGTGTGCACATGAATTGACCTAATGCCCATTTTCTGTTTAACCTGTTTTAAACCTGTGTCTTAATCAATAAACCTTACTTTTCTCAAGAGACGCCTGGTCATTTCCGAACACCATTGAACTGAAATCACTTCAGATTGGTGACCGACCGACGTGATGACCCAGGCGGACTTCTGAGAAGACGAGGAGCTCGTGGATCCGAGAGTGCAGGGGCCCAAAACAACGAGATAAGGTGAGTTGTTACCATGTTTAACTAGAACAACAATTCGGCCCAGAAACCAAATTTACTGCACTTTAGGTCCCACAGGTTCTCTCGTGATAAAGAGTCCTTGGGAAGATAAATAAAACTATTAAACTAGTTTATAAGAGGTTTTCCTCAGACACAGGTTTCAGCTTAAACAGAAGCGCGCAGGCTCGGTTCGGGATCAGGGGGGGGCGAAGGCCGCTCCCCGCCTGGTGCGGCCGAGGAGCACACGTTCGTTTAAATAAATCACGGGTCAAGCGAACGTCGAAGTTTTTAT
>JBBPBX010017534.1:10971-21405 GCA_038048925.1 Garcialebias charrua
TTTTCTTCATTCAAAAAAAGACAACAGCTAAAACAGAACATGGAATTTAAACTGGGAGAATACTCCAGCCATGGGTTACTATTATACCATTTCTTCTGAAAAGAACTCCCTTCTTCATTTTTAGGAAATGACAGCTGGTCCTTGGTTTACACAATTTTGGATACGGTAAATGCTTCATCATGTTTTATGTTGAACTGCAAGACATGTGCTGGGTCATTTGGGTGTGGAAGGTCCATTAAGAATGTGAATGGCCTCTCTCTGACTTGTTGCTCTGCGTTTTCTTCCATAGTGTTTATTTCTGACTGTTGTCTCTCTGCTTTCCTGTCTTCCTGTGTTGTTGACTGCATTTTTGTCTCCTCCTCTGATCTATCATTCATTCATTCATTCAACCTTTATTTAGTCAGGTAAATCTTTTGAACCTCATGGGCTCATTTACGAAAGCGACCTGCTAAAACTAAAGAACAATGAACAGCAGTGATAGAATTTCATTAAACAATAAACAAACAAACAATAAACAATAGAAAACAAAAAGAGAGAAAAAAAACAAAAGATTTTTTTTTTTTTTTTTTAACAAAGTATCAAAAAACTAGCAAAACATTATAAGGTAGACGTATAAAATCAAAGACAGGAACAAATCTGCATTGGTTTTTGCCAGGATTCCAACAGATTCTGAAAACCATTTAGGGAGGTCAAGGCCGAGAGCTTCAGATCTTTTTGTAAGATATTCCATGAAGCAGGAGCGGAATAGGAGAAGGCCCTTTTTCCAAGTTCAGTCCTCACTGACGGAACACTGCAGGTAATCATGTCCTGAGAGCGCACACTGTAGCTGCACTCACGCAAAGACATGTAGGAGGAGATGTATGAGGGCAGCAGACCAAGAAGTGATTTAAAGATGAAAATGTACCAGTGGAAGAGTCTGCGTGAGGTTAATGATGTCCAGTTAACCAGTGAATACAGGGTGCAGTGGTGGGTACGATAATCACAACCAGTTATGAATCTTAGTGCACCATGATAGACAACATCCAACATCTGCAGGGTGCTTTTAGGAGCATTCATGTAGAGAATGTCACCGTAATCAATGGAGGGAAGGAAAGTCACAGATACAAGGCGTTTCCTAACATTCAGTGTTAGACATGATCTGTTTCTGAAAAAGAAACCCAGTTTAACTTTCAATTTCTTCACTAGGTTTTCCACGTGGAGTTTAAAAGAGAGATGTGAATCGATCAGGATACCCAGATATTTATAGGAATCAACAAACTCAATAGGGACACCATTTGAAGATAAAATCAGAGGAGGATCTGCTGGAACCGCCTTCCTATTTGAAAAAAACATCCCTTTTGTTTTATCAGCATTTAGGACAAGTTTGAGACGGAACAAATCTGACTGGATGATGTCAAAAGCGGATTGTAGTAACTTTCCTTCTGTCCATCTGGGCGCAAGAAACAAACTATTCATTATTCTACACCTAGATTTAGTACATTTTAACATAATAAAAACATAACAGCTGCCTTGTAATACAGTATTAAGTTCACTACCAAAAACTACATGTTGATCATGGTAAGAACTTTTTTTTTTTGTTCTTACTTGCGGTACTCGTTCTGACCCAGTTGGTCAACAATCCACGACCGTTGGCTGCTTCTAGTAGATCCTCTTTTTTGTTTCTGACGTCTTTGTTTACGTGGCATCTTTGAACTGAAAAAAGCAAAACATAATGAATTATGATCAGAACACTATATTAAACCACACTACCAATTTTTTACGCTTGCGTTTAAACCAATATGGTTTTCAGTCCATAGCACAACATAACAATATTAATTTCAGACAAAATGGGACCTCTGCTATGGAGTTCAATTTGTTTCACAATTATTCTATTTAAAAAAAAAACTCAATTACATAAAATAAAATTGTGATCAAGACATTTTGAATTGTAACAATGTTTTAAACAAAAAACGTTTTGCTTAAAAAATATATATTTTAAATAAAAATCACAAATTTTTGTCTCATGAAGTGAAAAAATTATTTGCAAAACAAACTTATTTGCGCATATAAGAAATCTTTGCTTGCTCTTCTAAGTTTTTGTTTGTGATTCTCACATGACGTCGTGGGCAGAGCCTAAAATCGCAACAAAGGATTTCTGATGTGTGCAAATAAAAGTTTATGTTTTGCAAATAACTTTTTAAGTTCATGAGAGAAAAATTAGTTATTTAATTAAAAAAAAGTTTTTTAAACAAAAGTTTTTGTAAAAAAAAACATTACAATTCCAAAAGTTTTGATTACAATTTAATTTTATTTAACTGAGGTTAGTTTTTTTTCCATTGAATAATTGTGAAACAAATTTAACTCCATACTCTGTGAACCAGACCTTAAACTTACTTAATGTCTGGATAGAGTTTTTTCCCCTTCATTTGTACACTTTTATTGGACAGGAGCAACTTGATTGGTTATTACATATATTATATCTATTATGGTAGTTCAGGGTGAGTTATTTTTAATTCTAAATGAATATCCTTGTTGGACTTTTATTTAAGTGCTATTCTCCTTCAAGATACATTTACCTAACGCTAGAATAAATGCAATGTACATTATGCAGCAAAGGAAGTTAGAAGATCGGACATATATCCATTATGGAGAGATGATAGGTTTTGGACGGGCGATGTGCTCTCTATTGCATAAGCATTACTGAAGAATGACTGCTATCATTAAAGATACAGGGAAGCTTCTTAGTTATATTGCTTTGCTAGCAAAGTCGTTAGCTAGCAGCTAGCTACTAGCACAGCAACAACATCCTACTGTCTGTATGATAAAAATACTGAATCGGTAGATAAGAACAGTTTTTCCTCACCTGGCTGTCTCCTCTTGCTCAGTAGTTCTTCAGAGAAAGGCAGACGCAGAGGCCTGTCCGTGTCTCTTGTATTTCATTACCTCTCTACTACGTGCTGAAGCAGAAACAATACAACGTTCAACGTTTTCCAATATCTGACAAGTAGCAAGTCTATTCCACTTTATTCACCAAAAACTTCTTTTTTTTCACCAAAAACTGTTCTGTAATCTGGAACGTTCGCTACGTTGAGCTCCGCAGTTAGCTGCCTTATCGTGCGTCACGGGCAAAAGGTCAAAGGTAACAAGGTGACCGGAGGGCTTATTATGTTGTTTTTCTTGCAAAATACAAAAAAATAATAATAGTAATGATTAGTACATGTTATTATGTGTCAGAGGAGGGCTTAGGAAATAACAAAAAAAGAAAAGGAAAAAAGACCAAAAGGGCACTTGGGGGCAAGGAGCAAAAGGGGCAGGTGCTCAAGCCCCCCTAGCCACCCTCCCCCCCTCTGCACGTGCCTGCTCTTCAGTCATATTTATTCATGGCAAACCTTTATTTGAGTAGCTTCCTGCACTCTGCTGTGCATGAGTAAACATGTGGTACAAAGCAGTAGCTCCACATACATGCAGGCTGAAGAACCATTCTTGCCTGCCCAGAGTTGGTTTCTCCGACTCGTGTTAACTTGACCAGCAAAAATATGGCATTGTTGGAGAACAGACTGGGTTGCTGCAGCTCAGTGGTCTATCTAATTTAGTAAAAGTAAAAAAACTAAACTCACAGTCATTGTGCACGAGTCAAGTTTTAAGGAATACAACAAAAAAAAAACAAAAAAAAAAACAATGGCAAACTCAAGCGTACAGGTAGTCCCCGATTTACGAGCGCTCTGATCTACGAGGTTCCAGACTTACGAGCTGGCGAATTATTGGAAAAAACGCAAAAAATACTGAGTTTTCCTGTGTTTTTTCACCACAGTTCGTTAGCTAAACATGTGGACACACGTTTCCGATCATTTTTATGCACTCATAAGCAGTTTTTCGATGAAAAACGAGTGTTTGTAGTCGCGCTAGCAAAACCGTTCCAATTTACGAGCGAATTTCCGGACTTACGAGAAGCGTGGCGGCCGTTCCAAATTACGAGATTTCCGGTTTACGAGCGCCTCGTTGTAACGGATCTCGCTCGTAAATCGGGGACTACCTGTACTTGACCAAAAAGGACCTTGTTGCCGCGTGCCAGATCTGGTAGGGGTTGGTGGGCTGATGGGAGAATGTGTTCCTAAACTTGACCTTTTTACAGTGACTGATGCACAGTCTCCAAGTCAGTGTTTTACAGTGCTTCAGGGTCTAGATATGTAGTTTCTGCCTACTTCTGGTTCGTAGAAACTCACGTAGTCTAAACAGTGTTCAGATCTATCTCAGTTACAATATGTATGTATTATATAAATATATATGTAATACATATTTATTTTAGATACGTAAAAATATAAAGTACACCTGGATCTGTCATTCTATGTTTGTTTCTCCTTCCTGTCCTCTCAAACCAGCCAGTCAAAGCAGAGGCCTCTCGTCCTGAGCCTGGTTCTGCTGGAGGGTTCTTCCTGTTAAAAGGGAGTTTTTCCTTTCCACTGTCTCCTTTGTGCTCTCTCAGGATGGAAACAGTGAAGTGCAGATTCAATGCAATCTGCTGCTTCCTTAGAGAACTTTTACTACAGGTAATTCACTTTTTTTAAATGTATGTACATGTAAATGCTTTTCTGTTGTGACTTGGAGTTGTAGAAATAAACTGAATTGAATCAAAATACCAATAAAACTAATTTACAAATATGTTTGAATATACGTAACAGCCAATAAAATAATTAGGTCTAAAAGACCAAGATAATAGAGATTAATGCCAACCACAAATAGCTAGGAAACTCTTTGAGGGCGTGGTGCCCAATTTTACTCATGCGCATTAGTAACTGTTAAAAAGGTCAATTTTGTACTAAAATAAGAATACAGTTAAAAAGAATCATTTTGTGTGTCCTAAGAGAAATAAATAAAATGTCTTTAATTTTATTTTTGAATTGCCATAAAATAAGTACATTGTTAGGAAAAAAACTGAAGTGTGGACTTTTATAAAACTAAAGGCTCTTAAGAAGCCAAAGGTAAAATAAATAATTAAAAAAATAAGGATTTTTTTTTCAGGCTGAGATAGCTTTAAAAGATTGTAGTTACCTGTATGTACCCCCCCACTCCCACCCCCGAGGAACAGTATTGTCACAAAGTTAAAGGACAACGTAAAACGTTCTGGAGTTCCTGAACCTCTTGCTCCCTTCAGAGTTTAGTCACCACCATCAGGTTATGACAAACACATTGGTCAATGTGGGGATTTTTCACTTTTGCTGCTTGGCCTTTATGTTTTCATCCAGTTTTCTAATTGATAATTTTCAGCAAAACAATTTTTTTTAAAATTCATAACACAGAGACTTCACTCAACCCACCCATGCACCAAACTCAACATAAACCAAGTATTGTCTCCAGGCAAATAAACTTTAGAGTTCTTCATTTACATTGACAAAATTTTTTGATCAAAGGAAGCTCAATAAAAATAAAAATTAAATCACAAAACAGATTATTATAAACATCTTGAGTAGATAGATTAATTGAAAGATGGAGCCAGATTTTGCAGGATCTTCTTGGGCGACTTCAGTTCAAGTTGGTTTTGAGTCAGTACTAAATTTCCATAGTGAGGTAATGGTGGTTTAGAATTGCTATGGCAGCGCATGGAGGTACTGGGTGAAGTGTTGTGTGGTGAATAAATAACATGGGACCAGTGCACACCATTGTGGCTTGGTTGTTGAGTATTGAAAGCAGGTCTGGTCATGTTGGCCAATTGTCATTTATTTATTTATTTGTTTATTTATTTATTTATTTATTTATTCATTCATTTTATAATAATGAGATACAATAATTAACATATGTAATTGAAGAGAGAAAAATACATTAAAAGAAAATATTTACATAATGAATTACAACAATTAACATATTGTTTCTACAGCTAGTATCTTGCAGAGACTAGGTGACAACTCAAAACTGCGAGAAAATACCCTGATGCATGATCCAGGTAGAAAAATCTACAAAAGCTAAGTCTGGTCCTCTGGACGAGAAAATACAAAAATGTTCAAAACTTATTAAGTGATAGCAACATGTCCTCGACGTGCAATGTTGCCTGGTGTTGGAATGTCAGCAAAGCACAGCTGAAACAGATAAACATGAACGCTGTTTAGACGAAGCTTGGATCCACGTAAGTTGTTGATAAAAGTCAACACAAAGATAAAACATCAAACTTAGAAATAATTAATATATTTTTCACCAGATAGCTAGTGAATCTAAACCAAGATTAAAAGCAAAAACAACTGGACTTTATTTGTGTTTATTTATTTTATATTATAGCTTTATTTTATATTATAGCATTATTTGCTATAGTTGGTGATAGTAAACATTGGTGTCAGGAGCATTCGTAATGGGGGGCACACTGGTGAGGAGTTCTGGGGGTCCTCCCCCATAAAATTTGAACTGAAGTAGATGCCATGTCCTGCATTCTGGTGGATTTTAACAGGTTGTTAAACATTTATGTTGACCTACAGATGTAAACATTTGATTCATCTGTTTTAGAGTAGTCTGACCAACAGCTCCCCCTTGTCATCAACTTCCGGCAATAACATAATGCTAAGCTAGCACTAAGTTAGCGGTGCGCAATACAGACGGGCTAGCTAAAGCTGCTACGAGGCAAGCTAGCATACAACACAGAAGTGTCTCCCCCTCCTTCCCCCACCTCATTGACAAAAAATAAAACACCTCAGAGATGAGCGTCCTGCAAAATCAAGTGACCTCGGGGAAATACTGCATGGAATGAGTTGTTGTGTGGATAACCAGGAAAACCTGGAGTGGACTTTTAGTGGTTTGAGTATTCTCCTAGTAATCAAGTGGAATGGATTAGTTCACGAAGAAATAAAAACAGTGCTGGGTGAACTAATAGTTCATGGTAAATGTGTGTGTGTTTGTGTGTGTGTGGTTTTCAAATGAATATTTTTTAAATGTGGGGAGGACGTGTCTCCTTCATATAATTGTTGCGACGCATATCATAGTAACAAATGTACACAAACAACAAGTAAAATTTGATGAAATTAATCTATCTGGACCACAATACTGTATATCACAAAATAGTGACTTACAGCATGTGCATCACTAACTTAAAAAAGTGAATGATGGAGTTTTTCTAAATTTGCAGCGATGCTCTAATAGTTTGGAGTTGTGAGGTTGTGATCTTGAGTGAAGGAGGTCTTAAGAAACTTGATGACCTTTAGACTCTGCTTATCTGCTGTCGATATCCAGCATTAGGGCATCCCTCATGTCGGTGAAGATTCTCAGGCTTTATCAATATCATTGATAAAGCTTTTCGGATGAGAAGCGAAACGTCTTCTGTTACAAATAAAGTCCAGTTGATCTTGAATTGAACGCCTTTTTGATCCCTCATGTCCAGTTTAGGGAATTTTATTTATTTACAAGAACAGAAACATGGTCAAAATAATAATAATATTTTTTAAAAAACACACACACACACACAATTTAGTACCATATATTTATCCTGCAGCGTTCAGGCTCTTATACATCAGGATATACATGCAGTTCTTAACAAATATGTTTGTCAAAATGTATGCATTTTACAGCCACTGATGATTGTAAGATGCAAACTGTGTCATCTGGTTAATTTAACAATTCACAAATTAATCGGTGTAGCTCTATATGTCACTGCTAGGTTGTGTGACCCATAGTTTTTATTTCCGTCCCACAGCAGCCCACTATCTGTTTGGTGACGAGCTGAGAGTAAATTACTGGGAAACGAAGAGCTCGTGTGATCCTTTGAGGTATTTCACAATAGTATTTGCATACTTTGTCACAGAGTGTACCCAGAACACAAACGTTATTACCAGAACACAAGCTTTATGATGCACTGAGCCATTCTGAGTGACAGATTGTTGAATTGAGGATCTTAAAGTTTTATATTTTAGGCATATCTTTGTTATTTTACTCTGTTAAAGACTAGATTTTTAGACATTGAATTAGACCTACAGTATATTCTTAAACTCCTAAAAAACAACCATTTAAATAAATGTATTGGGTCTTCTTTAGTTCATTACAGCTGCACATAAGGAACTGGGTTCCACCTATTTTAGAAAAGATGAATTAATTAACGTGTTTTTCAGGCTCCACCATCAGTTTAGCTTGTCTCACACTCAGGAGTGACAAAAATAGTTTCCAGCTTTTTAACTAAATCTTTTGAACAAATAAAACCCTATCACTGAGCGTACAATCCGTATGAATTCATTTCTTGTTTTATTGCCAGAGGACTTTATTGATGCTTGTTTGTTTTAATAAAGTAGATTTATACAGTCCGTCATTGCATGGATTTAAATGATGAATCCCACGTTGACCCTGTCTGAGTCTTTTGAACCCACTTGGACAATAACTTACAAATTTCCTTCTGGCTTTGTTCGTCTCTGCCATAAAAACAACACAACTAACCCCTCTAAAATGGCAAACCTAATAAGTTTTTATCACGTTAAAATATTTAGTTTTACTTGATTGAACTGAAGCTTTTGAAATCATTTTGTCACATTCTTAAAGCAAAGTAAGTAATTTGATGAATAACCACAAATTCAGTATTTAAACAGGTAATGGAAACGAAGTTTACACGACTCAACAGCATTTTATATCCTTTCTATAGTTTGTACACAATTCAAACTCTCATTTGAGGGGAGGGTTAAAGGCCGGTCAGCACGGTGGTGCAGCTGGTAAACCTACTGCCTCTCAGTGAGCCGGTTGCCCCGGTTCAAATCCCGGCAGGGGGCCTTCCTGGGTGGAGTTTGCATATTCTCTCTGTGCATGCGTGGGTTTTCTCCAGGTACCCCGGTTTCCTCCCACATGAACATGTTAGTCTGATTGGGAACTCTAAATTGTCCCTAGGTGTGAGTGAGTGAATGTGTCCCTGTGATGGACTGGAGACCTGTCCAGTGTGTCCACTGCCTCGCGCAGTGACTGCTGGATATGGGCACAAGTGAACCCCGCAACCTGAAAAGGAAGAAGCGGGTAAAGATAATGATGGATGGATGGAGTTAAAGGCCTTGCACATTTGGTAGCCCTCTGCTCCACACAGAGGGCTGTGGTAGCCCGGTGATCAGTGGTTGTCTCAGGAAGGACATCCGGCATAAAAACAACTGCCAAATCTTTGTGCGAGTTTGCCTGCTGTGGCACCCACTGACGACAAAAACTAAAGTACAGTTGTCCCTCACTATATTTTGGTTCACTTCTTGCGGCTTCACAGTATTGCAGTTTTTTTTTAAACCTGTTTTTTTGCATTGTGAGTACTGTACCTGTACCTGTATGGAAAAGGGTAGAGTACTAGCAGCCCCACCCCAAAGAAGCAAAAGTTTTACGTTGGTGATATGATGTACTACGGTCATTGGCAAAAAGTTGAAAGGAACTAATTATCATACAGCCATCAGTAAAGTCTCATCCTTGTTCGACAAGGGACCCACTACACTGTATATATTTAAAGACCGTGTAAAGTGAATTTCAACATTTTCTTCAATAAACATTATAAATGTCGTAATTGTAATCTTGTAAATGAGTAAAAAGTCTCAAAATTGTAGCTCAATTAATTTTGGAGTTATAGATCAAACTGTGTATAAACACATTTCTCTTTCAGGATTTTTTAGGCGTGGTTTAAATGTGACCGCGTTTCGTCACGCGGTCACAAGCCCCACCCCCTGCAGCTCCAGCCGTTATAAATGCGTTCTTCGGTGGAGCCGTTCACTCGCTACCGACCGTCTCCCTCCAGTACTGGCGTGCTGCTGGAGCGACCACATGCCACCTGCACCTCCGCGCACCTCCGCCCCCCCCCCCGCGCGCGCGCGCGTGTGTGTGTGTGGCGATCAGACCCCGCATGCATGTGACCGGGTCGCGCGCGCGCGTGTGTGTGTGTGTGTGAGTGAGAGGCGATCAGACCCCGCATGCGATGTGACCGGGTCGCGCGCGCGCGCGCGTGTGTGTGTGTGTGTGTGAGTGAGAGGCGATCAGACCCCGCATGCGATGTGACCGGGTCGCGCGCGCGCGCGTGTGTGTGTGTGTGTGTGTGTGTGTGTGTGTGTGGCGATCAGACCCCGCATGCGATGTGACCGGTTCGGACCGCGAGTCCGCTCATCTTCTAAAATAGCGCTGATTATAACAGCGGAGTTATGTGTCCTCAACTTTAAAAACATAACCAGAGTTGTTAGTGCACTAAAAACAGCGTAACTCTTGGAAAAAGGAGCTGCTGGAAGCCAGAACTCAGATAAAAACAGAGCAGGTGATCTCTGCTTCCCCCGTATGCCTCCCCACACAGCTCAGCTCTGAAGGGGGCTGGACATGGCGCAGTACTGCGCTGAAACCACGCCCACGTGCGACACGCCCCCAGCGTTCTAGAGCAAGGCAAAATCATGTTTTTTCATGATTTTTGACACTTAATTTTATAAGGAAAACAATGTTTTTAATCAGTCAGATTTATATGGGTGATTAATAACACATATTTATGCCATGTGA
>JBBPBX010017534.1:24080-40170 GCA_038048925.1 Garcialebias charrua
ACCCCGTATGTATCAAAACTGAACTGAACGTGAATATATGCGCATCCAGGTACATATCCACGCAAGCTCCCGAGCAGGCGTACGCACGTTTCTGTGGTTCTTGTTCCTTTGGCGACACTTACAGGTGTTTCAGAGAAACTGAAGCCCCACAGTCTGTGGTTGACTTTAAGAGCGGCTTGAAGACCTTTCTTTTCAACCGAGCATACTTTACTCCTCATGATTCTACTTTTGATCTTAGCTGATACTGTTGTTGATTTTAATTGTTTTATTATTTGTCTTATTGACATTCAAATATGTTGCACCTTGTAGCACTTTGAGATTTCCATTAATGAAAAGTGCGTTATAAATTGAATTCATTATTATTATTATTATTATTATTATTAACTGTTCATGATGTGAAAATGATTAATATTCCCTCCAAACACACGATTAACAAGTATTACATCCACATGACGCAGTGAAATAAAGGACGCGCAAAGTTGTGCCAAAAATAAATTTAACAGGAACGGATTCATTCAGCCTTACTGGAGAATATAATAAATAGTGTAACACGCAGAGCATTTATTTAGAAACAGATATAATTTTCTGATCTAGGATATGGCTTATCAGCCGTTTTCAGAAATAATCATTTTTCAGTTTGGCACTGCTGCTGCGCTCTGGGGAGCCGTGCATCACGCGTGCATACAGAAGCAGCGGTCAAACTGTTCCACAGAGGGAGCTGCAGGTCGATCGGGACTGTGCAGTCCAGTCCACACAAAGCCGGATCATGTCCAATGGAATGTCTCATCCATATGATTCCAAAGGCTGAGTGGTCGCGCTTGGAGCGCGCCGCGCGCACCCTCACCGGTGTCGACACGGCAGCTGGAGGTGTTTCATTATCTGCGTTTATTGTAGATTTCTCCAAAATGACACGTGAAAGTACACCTTATATAACTTGTAGGAGAGTAAAAGCTTCACAGACAGACTGCGCACAGGGCTGCGGAGGGCGCAGCGTCTGGAGACGCCAACATCACGTGATGTCATGAAATGTCTCCACCAAGACGCACAGACTCGTTTCTTCACATCATCTACATAAACAAAGATCTATGTTCTAGCAAACATCCAAGTAAGTTCCTCTGTGTTTACAGTAATAATGGTAATAAACTCGTGCGCAAAGTTAATATTTCCACACAGAATGAATGAATGAGCCGGTTCGCGCACCACAGCAGGGTGCGCGCGCACACAAATACCGACACACAATCACTCGTTCTTTGCATGATGAACACATTTTATTACTATTCTTACTTAGGATGTTTGTCCTCACTCATATTATATTAAATTCATTATTTTCCCGAATCTAGAAATCATTTCTGATCGCGCAGGGATCAAACAAACATGTCCTTCACACATGCAGGAAGTAATTTGCATCTGTTTAACATATGTAAATGTAGGCGTGTCAGGGGAGGTGTCTCACGTGCGCTCAGTTCCACGTCAATTGTGATGTACAAAAGGAATGTGCGTGGATTCAGGTGTACGCACAGTTTGATAAATCTGGATCTTTTTGTGCGTAGACACTTTTCTGGATTTCACCGTACGTCACTTTTCAGTAGGAAATCCACGCAGGTTTTTGATACATGAGGCCCCAGGTCACCAGTCACTGTCTTAAGCTGCACATCAGTTGCCTGCACAGTGGCTCCAGTAGGGATGATGCCAGGTCAAACAAGTGTTGCATTGGATCCTGTGTCCAGGTACAAGGTACAAGGCACCCCGGCGACCACCACTGGAATGTGGCAAAAGTTGCCTACTTGTGTCCAGCCCACAGCAATGATTGTGCCTGGTGGAGATGGTGCTAGGCTGGGGTTGTTTGTCTCACAGGCCTGTGCACTCCCACCTACACGGGCCCTTGGGCGTTTCCCGGCACGGCTGCAAACCTGGAACACTACTTGATGAGGTGGCCTGTTTGCCCACAGCCCCAGCAGCTCTGCAGTCGATGGCGTGGGTCAACTTGGGGAGCAGATGACTGAAGAGCAGTGGTCTGCATCGCACTGAGTGGTCCCCTTGTCCTCCCCGCTCGACCGGAGCTGACAGTACTCTCACTATTGGTGCATCCTCAGCTCCACCAATGGATCCTGTCAGCATCTCCCTTTCCAGCGCTAACTCTAAGGCTGCCCCAAGCGTTTCTGGACGTGCCAGCTGAGTCTGGATTCGGAGCTCTATGGGACTGAGGGCCTGCAGGAACTGATCACGAGCGAGTTCTGCCTGCACTGCAGGTGGCATGTTGTCATAAGCCCTCCTGCAGAGACACTCAATGTCATGGGCCAGAATACGAAGGGGCTCCGCAGGCTGTCTGTGTCTATTGTGAAACTCTGATCGCAGTAGCACAGGCTGGTTATACTGTCCAAATCGTCTCTGTAGTGTTCCAACCAGAGCAGCATAGTCTCTCCTCTCCTCCTTGCTCAGCAGCAGTAAACAGGCAGCTGCATCCTCACACAGAAACAAAGCTAGTTGCAGTGCTTATTCTCCTCATCCCAGCCAGCAGCTGCAGCTAACAGTTCAAACTAAGCAATAAACACCTCCCATGGCGTCTTTCCATTGAACTTTGGCGTTTTTATGTTTGCCGCTACTTCTCGCCACTGGGCGCCGCCATCTTTGTTTACATCACGTGATGGTGCGTCATGAAAATTAGATTCTATTCCGCCGAAACCGCGGTCATGGAGGGAAAAGTTCTCGTGTCTAGCCAAACCTGGCGAGAATCCAGCCTCCGCATACATTGGCAGCGCCGTTTCTCTCACTCTATGAGTGGTCGAATGCAGCTGGGCTTCCATCTCCAGCTCCGCCCTTTTAATCTTGTCCACCAACATCAGTCTCCACCTGCAGTTTGCGCCGCCGCACACTTCAGAGGCAGCTCGTAGTTTCACTTCTGACACCAATGTAACGTTGACGCGGTCACTCAAGCACCAGACGTTCTGTTCTAGCCAACAATTTATTCAGGAACAACAATAACAGGTCAGTTAACTCAGAGTCACTGTTTGGCCGTAACCCACGCCAGAACTCCTCAGCCTCACAACAGTGCTTCCCGCATCCTTACAGAACCGCCAACCTCCCAACAAACCCCACCCCATCTCATTTCCCAACAACCCCTGTGTCATAAGCAGGACATGTCAAACCTTAGAATCAGTAACAAAAAACAAAAAACAAAAAAAAATTCATATCGTAGTGAGAGGATGGCTGTAAGGTGAGAAGGGATGCCATCTATAAGGGGAAAAAAAAGAAAAAAAAAAGAATCAGTAACAATGTAACAAGAATAATTAACATTTAACATAACTCTTCAAGGATCATTACAATTAGGGATGGGGCAGATCAGATCCGGTATCGGTATCCGCCTCCGATACCAGCATAATTTACATATCGGATTTTTGATCCAACCCGCCGATATTTTCCGATCCATGACGCACGTTGGCTTCAAGCTATGGAATGGATTTCCTGAACAGAGATGTCTCATGAACCCAGAGTAACAAGACCCGCCTCAAATTCAGGAAATCCATTTCATAGTTTGCAGCCAGCTACAGCGTGAGGACTGAGTTAGTACTCAGTTGGGCTTGTTTTGGTGAGTAGCATCTTAGCTAGCAGCTAGCCGACTTTTCATCGTAACATGTCCGCTGTGTGGAAGTATTTTACAGTCTAGTGTTTCCCCTACATAACAAAGCCACGCGGAGTTTAGGAGCAGCGCAGAGGAGAGAGACAAACATTTCAGCAGCGGGTGTGACAGACAAACGTGAGCCATGCGCTAAGTGTGTGTGTGTGTGTGTGTGTGTGTGTGGGTGTGTGTGTGTGTGTGTGTGTGTGTGTGTGTGTGTGTGTGTGTGGAGGGGGGTGTCAGCGTGAGTGTTCAGCATGAGGGAGAGGCTGCTTTTAGGTTTTCAGCACCTGCATTGCGAGCTGCTAGTTTAATATTTTATTTAATTAATTTATTCATTCATTTAAAAGAGACAAAATAAAACAAATTCATCAAAAAGAAAACATTGAATGAAAAGAGTGCAGAAAGAAGAAAAAAATCTTATATCACCCCATTATTTAAAAGAATATATAAAATAACTTTAAACAATCACTTAACTCCATATCTGTAAAATTAACTGAATTATAACCATTTTTGAGTTGGCTTATTTCAATTGCCTGCTGCAGCCATCTTCAATTCAAATGTACCCAAAAGTTAATCAGCAGTAAAGAAACATCCGTTTATTATTTCTTGAAAGATTTTTCAAAATCTGTCCAGAGGGTCATGAGATATTTTGCTAACAGACCAACACCATTGATTCCAAATAAATAACGTTATAATTTAAAAGCAAAATCTTATGCATTCTAATAATCTTTTGAATATGCTTTGGGAATGAGTCTCAACTACTACTACACCAGATTTTATCTCAATTTTTTGTCAAATTGACTGAGTTGTAGTCAATTTTGTGTTGTTTAAGTTCAGTTAGCTGTGGCAGCCATCTTGAATTAGATGTACTTTAAAAGTCAATCAGTCGTAGAGAGCCATTCAGTGATTATTTCTTTAAAGCTTAATCAAAATCTGTTCAGTTGTTCATCAGATATTTTGCTAACAGACAGATGCAGATACAAACATAATTGTCGACTTTTGGAAGCATGTGATGATAAAGAGACTGGGTGAAAGTAACTACTTAAAAGTTTTAAGTAGTTACACATTTTGTGTTAGCAGAATTTAATCATAACTTTGAAACTTATCCAACATTAATAAAACTTCCCTCAAGTTGCCTTTTTAGACATGCATGCATATATGTGTGTACACATTGTACTTGAGAGGAGATTATTACAGCTTCATAATAATAATAATAATAATAATAATAAACTTTATTTGTATAGCACCTTCCTACAATGCCTTGCATTGACCAAGGTGCTTAACAGGATAAAAAGATGAATAAACTGGAACAATAAATCAGTGAAAATAGAATAAAAAACAACAGTAATAAAAGAAGGCAATGGAAATAAAAAATGCTACATACTAAAATACCAAAAGTAATAAAAGTTACACACTGAAAGCTTTTTTGAACAAGTGGGTCTTCAGTCTGGTTTTGAACAGAGTCAGATCAGAGGTGGCACGCAGCTCAAGGGGGAGGCTGTTCCAGGCTTTTGGGCCGGCAACAGAAAATGACCGGTCTCCCCATTGTTATTCATATAAAATCATTGTTATTCATATAAAATCAATGATTTTAGCCGCCTGGCCTTGTGGTGCGGACACAACAATCTCACTCTCAACGTGGAGAAGACAAAGGAGATTGTTGTGGACTTCAGGAAGAGGGATGCCCAACATGCCCCTCTGACCATCAACAGCACCGCAGTGGAGAGAGTGGACAGCACCAAGTTCCTGGGAGTGCACGTCTCAAAGGACCTGTCCTGGAGCAGGAACACTGCAGCACTGGCAAAGAAGGCTCACCAGCGTCTCTACTTTCTCCGCAAGCTGAAAAGGGCTGGAGCTTCAACCCCCATCATGAGCACCTTCTACAGAGGTGCCATAGAAAGTGTCCTGACCAGCTGCATCACTGTGTGGTTTGGTGCATGTACTGCATCCTGCCGCAAGAGCCTCCAGCGCATTGTGAGAGCAGCTGAGAAGATCGTGGGCACCTCCTTGCCCTCACTGCAGGACTTACACAGCAAACGCCTCACTCGGAAAGCCCTCTGCATGGCAGGTGATCCCACACACCCACTACACAGCTGCTTCAGACTGCTGCCATCAGGGAGGAGACTGAGGAGTCTCCAGGCTCGAACCAGCAGACTGAGAGACAGCTCTGTTCATCAGGCAGTCAGAATGCTAAACACTCTGCCTGCTCTGCCTCCCCTCCCATTTGAACTGCCTTAACACTAAAACTTTCTCACACATTACCACACAACACAAAGATTTTAACACTGGACTCTGTGTCATCAAACGGGTTATTCACTAAACTCTCGGTCATGTGCTCATACAGTTTGCACTACTTCTCATACTTGCACTAATGTTTGTATTACATCACTGCCTATAGTCATAATACTGTTTACATTCTCTGTTTACATTTATTAATACTGTTTACTTTTATTACTACTGCTTACATTTAATTACTACTGTTTACATTTACACTACTCTAATATCTACACCACTGCTGATACATATACAGTGTGCTCTGAACGGTCTTATTTAGGGATGCCCAATGTGCCTTACTGCATATGCCACTTTTTGCCTCTATAACAACATCAACTACTACCTCATACATATACTGTGTACATTAACTCATACGCTGCTTTGCCACTTTGCAAATGTCAATGCTAGAAACCTTTAGTTTATTTTAGTTATACTTTTTATACTCTTTTTTTTATACTAGTATGCAAAAACTCAGGACAGTATTATGTTCATTAAATGTTTAATGTTTTAGTTTTAGAGTTGGTGTAAATTTTCATACTCTTATACCACTATGCAAAAACTCAGGACAGTGTTAGTTTTACTATTTTATGCTTATGTCTATTATTATATGTTTCAGTGTTTCAATGTTTAGATGTTTACTGTTGCACCGAGGGACTGAGAGAAACGCAATTTCGGTCCTGTGTATGTCCTGTACAGTACATATTGCAGATCTGACAATAAAGTTGACTTTGACTTTGATAATGAGGATATCGGAACTGGATCAGTATCAGCAGATACACAGTTTTACGTATCGGTATCGGATCGGAAGCAAGAAAATGTGGATCTGTGCATCCCTAATTACAATATATAGTATTTCTGAAAATCACATTAGGTTACGTTGGCTAGTTATCAGTCATGTGACCTGTTAGTGACCCTGACAATGATCTGGTGTGATCAATAATGCTGTGTGGAAGTGAAGATCCAGGAAATGTTGACAGCCACGGGAGTGCACTTATCCATATAGCAAACATTTGCTCAAAGGTAAGATTACGTTGTGGTTTTAGATTCAGGTGTTTAGTTGTGTGTTTTTGTTGCTGCAATTTTATATAAACAAGATTAATGGATGAGTTATTATAACAAAATGAGATAATGAGTTTTTTTTATTACTGTAAACAGACCTATGCCAAAAAAAGTAACTTGTGTAATTTTTATTTTACAAATAAAAATACTTTGTAATTTGTACACACAAATTCCTATCTACACATGCACAAATTGATTTTCATGGTTAAAAACTGATTTACAAGCACACAGTATTTATAACTGCAATTTGTGCCCATATGCCTGCTCTTGGTAGATTTACTTATATTCTATACGTATTTCTTCCATATTTGATTATGAATTTATTGGAACTCCTGTAGATATTTAGAGCTTTGGAAATCCTTTAGTCTCCATCGCCTGATATAAACTTTTCAATAATCTTTTCTCAAAGCTGAATTAGTCACTTTAAAATGGTTGTACATGACATATTTTTATTTATTTGCGACCCGAAGAAGCAGCTAAAGATAATGGATGGATGGTATTACTTTACGTTCACCTAGAAAGATCAAAAACACAAGTGTGGGTCATGCACCATTACTGTGATTCACCGTGGGGAGGGGGCTCTGCACGATGACAGGCACCAGACATGGTGTTGTCCTTAATGTGGAAAAAGTTCAATACTGGTCTCAACCAACTGCAGCATTTTCATTTTAAGACTATTGTATATATTTCTAGATAAATTCTGGTTCTGACTGACACAAGTATCCATTTTTTAAAATCTTTTTGTGTTTGACAGAGGAGTATAGTTCAGATAGAAACTTTGGGTTTGTATGTGGCACAAGGTACAAGAAAAGGAATAATAATAATAATAATAATGTATTTTCCTGTCATCTGCGTATGTTTCCCATACACAGACGAAATTCGTCTCTGCATTTAACCCAACCACTACCAGGTGGTGCAGTGAGCAGCCCGAAAGCGCCCGGGGAGCTGGAGAAATAGGTGTGCACTCATAGACACCCCAAGGTGGGTAGTGGCCGGGGCGCGAACCCGCGTCCTTCGGGTCCCAAGTCAAAAGCCCTGCCACTACACCATGAATTAGACCAGATGAAAATTTGACACAGGTTTACTCCAACAATAAATCAGTGTCCCGACCCTGGTCCTTGAGGAACACCATCCTGCATGTTAAAGTTGTTTCCCTGCTTTGACACAACTGATTTGAATAAATGTCTTCCACAGAGCTTGATGAAGAAGCAGGATGGTGTTCCTCAAGCACCAGGGCTGGGAACCAGTGCAGTAAATAATTCTTACTATTAATAAAACAGGTTCACAACTGAATGAGAAGATATAAATTAGAGAAATCTAGTATATTTGCTTAGCTTTTTTTATGGTGTGAGATGGTGTTAGACCTGACCAACAGAGCTGATCTAAATAATCCTGGTGGGTCAGAATCCAGACCAGCCTCTTTGTGTTCGTGTTGGACAGCATGTCCTCAACTAGAGTGGTTGAGCTCTTACACCTGGGCGAGGTTTCTCTCACTCTGTCGTCATCTTTGCCATAGTTGGCCCTTTGAGCACATCAAC
Organism: Garcialebias charrua; assembly: GCA_038048925.1. NCBI lineage: Eukaryota > Metazoa > Chordata > Actinopteri > Cyprinodontiformes > Rivulidae > Garcialebias > Garcialebias charrua. Next base: position 32,571 of record JBBPBX010017534.1, read on the forward strand.
TGGCCGACTGTGATCCCTGGCACTTTGGAGTGTTAAGAGCTGCACATCCAGAAAAGTGAACCTTCTCTCACCCACACTCAATGTACTGCCGATGATCATGTACGGTCCTAGGCAGATTAAAACCCACTGCTGCCACCAAGACTGTTCCTCTTGCACAAGTGTGAAACACCGTCAGAAGACTGAAATCAAACAGTTTTCAAATCTGAATTCCTGAGTAACCTGCCATTACTGTGTACGGGTTGAACACTAGAACATCAAACTACCGGAGAAAGTACCGTTTCCATGGCAGCAAAAGTTGGGTGGCAATCTGTCACACTGTTTGTTTGACAATCAACAGAGCAGAACGTGATTATCAGCTGATCTCATTAAAGAGGGGCTAAACTCAAAATTAACATTTTTTTAGCTGATAAACTCCCTAGAATGTGTCTAAAATGTTGTATAGCACTATGTCTGTGTTAATCTTCATATATTTGTGCGTATTAGTTTAAATCGGCAATATTTGGTCTAAAAACGTGTTAACGGTAACCCTATGGGTTGAACAGAGGAATTGCACCTTGATTTTCTGATTGGTCTACGATTCGCACTGTGACGTATTTTTGCACGCTTTCGTCACAAAAGTGGTTCAAGCAGAGCCAATCCCCTGCAGAGATTAGAAGGTCCACGCTGCAGTTCATACCTTATATGGAAGTGGTACATTGCACGCCGGAAAAGTACTGCAACAACGCATATTATATATGATATATACATATTGTGATCTGTCAATTTACATGTATGTGTTACCTCAGCCTGCAATTTACATATGTTGGTGCGTGACCCCTGTTATAAATCCACGCGCACACAGTCTGGTTAATTGAATTGATAAAGCTCCTCGGATGAGAAGCGAAACGTCTTCTGTTACAAATAAAGTCCAGTTGATCTTGTATTGAACGCCTTTTTGATTTATCATGTCCTGGACGACTGAGAATCTTCACCAGCAAAACGTATATTATAGTTTTTGGAATGGCACTAGTTATTTGTATATTTTAACTTATTTATTTTAGGAATACTTTTCATGTCATCAAAACTTTGTGGTTGTATTCGTTTTCTTATGGTGCGATGGACAAGCAAAGCATGAATGCCAAGTTGGGGCAGTGGTGGAAGTGCAGGTTTGGGATCCGAGAGACCCAGGTTCAAACCCCGGTCGTGGAAAACCTTGTACAGCAAACCCCCGACCTACGACCCCATCGACCTGCGAACCACGGGACCTACGAACGTATCATATTTAATAAAAATATGAAATTATTGTATTAAAAAAAAAAAAAAAAATTTAAATTTTTTTATTATTTTTTTGTGTTTAAATGTTCTTAATTTCATGTGTACATCACTTTGTTGCAGCTGTGGTTGTTTTAAAGGCTTTATAAATAATAATTATGATAAAAAATGATCATTTCTGATCATTTTGTGCAACTTCCGGTCATAACAGGAAGAAGGTCGGTCATAACAGGAAGAAGGTCGCCAGTCACCGGAGGCCAGCCATCTTAGGGTTAGTCACGGCTGGCAGCAAGGTTTGGAAGACTTGTTGATCAGGATTGCCTCATATGGATTAATTACTATCTGGAATCGCTCTGTGAGCTCTGTGGACGTCTCAGGCGGAGAAGCAACTGCAGATTGATGGCCGATTGGGCCGCACCGCCGCTCCAACACCAGCTCATGGCCTGGCTAGCAGAAGCTAACACAGGCCTCGAGAGCTAACACAGGCCTCGAGCAGCTCCCGTGGTTTGCTCGTCGCGCTGCTCGGCCTGATAACAACAACGCATGGCAACCTAAGATGTCGGCTATGACCATCTCAAAGTAAGAAAATATATTTTTATTTATTCTGTAAATGTGAATAGCAATGTTTAACATTACAGTACACTACTGTACATGCTTAAATGTGTGCGCGCGCTCCGTTAGCATGATAAATAAAGGTTGAATGAATGAATGAATGAATGAAATTTTTTTTAAATTATAATTTTCACCCCCTACCTACGAACGGATCGAGCTGCGAACGGTTCTTAGGTCCCAAACTCGTTCGTAGATCGGGGGTTACCTGTAGTATTATTATTATTTTTTTTAGGCCTTTTGTTTTGGATAGATCGAGTGAGAATATAGTGTATACATCTACATAATTATTCTTTGTTGTTGCTTGCTGTAAGTTGTTTGCTAGAGTTTTAGTTTGTTTAACCCCCAATTTACACTACATGCGTTCCGGCTCCACCCCGCTCCGGTCCGACCTCCGCAGCAAATACGCACCCATTATAATCAATGAGAGCGTTTACACTGGCTCCGCACGGCGGCGGCGAGCGGACGGCAGTCCGTCAAAATTAGATCAGATCCTATTTCTGCCGGACGCCGGAGCTGTGCCGGAGTCAACTTTTAAAGATTACGTCGCACCAACAGGAAAAGGAACGAGCACAACATCCGTATTTACAAAATAAAATCACCACGGGCGGACTAATCCTAGCTCTATACGGATTTATTTGTACAAAAATGCTGTCAAACTATCATTTATGACTACGCCTACAAACGCAATACAAGAAAAAAAAAAAAAAAAAGTATTTTATTCTGAAATGTAATAAATCACGTCCTGTCGCTCAAACCATGTCCTGTCGCTCATTTACGAGAGAAGATCAAGGCAGACGCAACAATGGATGAGGAGTTGTTGTTCTCCTTCTTCCACCGAATGAATTGTTTTGTTCTGACTTCCTTATTTATCACTTGATTTATCGCGCGATCTCGCAATTCCCGCGCATGCGTCTCGGAGCGGCGCATCCAGGCGGACCGGAGCGGAGGTAGTGTAAACTGGACTTGAAACGCTCAGCTGCGACCTGGGAGCGGAGCGGGGCGGAGCCGGAACGCATGTAGTGTAAATTTGGCGTTAGTTTGTTGCTAGAGGGGGCATGAACGCAGCACATCCACCCACCTCCTCCCCTCCTTGTCTCTCGACACACCCATTTTCATGAGGAGTTTGAATCTGGTCTGGGGGCGGGGCTACCATTTCACAGTGGGTTGAGTGCCTCTTTAAGTAATGTTTCCTTTTTTCCTTTTAACAATCAAAGAGTTGTGGCATTTAGTACAAACTTTAAAGACCGTGTAAAGTGAAATTAAATTTGTGTTTTTAGTTTGTCACATGGCATAAATATGTGTTATTAATCACCCATATAAATCTGACTGATTAAAAACATTGTTTTCCTTATAAAATTAAGTGTCAAAAATCATGAAAAAACATGATTTTGCCTTGCTCTGAAACGGTGGGGGCGTGTCAGCGCGTGGGCGTGGTTTCAGCGCAGTACTGCGCCGTGTCCTGCCCCCTTCAGAGCTGAGCTGTGTGGGGAGGCATACGGGGGAAGCAGAGATCCACCTGCTCCGTTTTTATCTGAGTTCTGGCTTCCAGCAGCTTCTTTTTCCAAGAGTTACGCTGTTTTTAGTGCACTAACAACTCTGGTTATGTTTTTAAAGTTGAGGACACATAACTCCGCTGTTATAATCAGCGCTATTTTAGAAGATGAGCGGACTCGCGGTCCGACCCGGTCACATCGCATGTGGGGTCTGTGTTGGTGATTAAAATAAAGAGTAATCACGTTGATAAGTTATCTCATCTGTGTCAGCGGAGTCACGGCGTTTCACGGCGCGCGTGGCAGGATTTCAGCTTCACGCGGATCGCCTCTCACACACACACACACACGCACGCGCGCGCGCGGAGGTGCGCGGAGGTGCAGGTGGCATGTGGTCGCTCCAGCAGCACGCCTGGGTTTTAGAGTACTGGAGGGAGACGGTCGGTAGCGAGTGAACGGCTCCACCGAAGAACGCATTTATACGGCTGGAGCTGCAGGGGGTGGGGCTTGTGACCGCGTGACGAAACGCGGTCACATTTAAACCACGCCTAAAAAATCCTGAAAGAGAAATATGTTTATACACAGTTTGATCTATAACTCCAAAATTAATTGAGCTACAATTTTGAGACTTTTTACTCATTTACAAGATTACAATTACGACATTTATAATGTTTATTGAAGAAAATGTTGAAATTCACTTTACACGGTCTTTAATGGATTGTGCTCAATATGTTGAACAAACCAGGATTTTGCTTCTCTAGATCCTCACATTTAGAATGCATACCTTACAAGTGATTAATGGATGGCAGTGATGCATAATGTTTGAACTGTATTGGTTTGTGAAGTGTCCTTGGGTGTCCTGAAAGGCGCTTTTAAATAAAATGATTATTATTATTAAATAATTGAAGCTTAAAGTAAAAGAACTGATAGATTCTGTCAACTTTGATCAGTCCTTTGGTGAATGCCTCAGTGGTAAAACAAACACCAAACAAGAAACGAATGTATCATAAAACATTTCTAAATGTTACATTCTGGGCATTTGTATGTTTATCGGACATTTGAACAAAGTGCTACAAAAACATTAGAAACGTTTGTTGGCTGTACGACGTTTTCTCATCTGTCACCTATGGCTAATTTCATCGTAGTTCTAAGTGGAGTTGATGCTGTGGAGAATTTTCCCACACAGAAAGATTAACCGTAACCTTGTTCTTGGAATTCATCCCACTGTACTAAACAGCACACATAATCCTTATAAAAGAAAGATTTGGGCACTGGGAATGTTGCCACTGCAGAGTCAAGGAGGTCAAGAGAAAGAAAGGTGGCCAAGGTTAACGGGAGAACATGAGAAGGTGGAGGGGCAACTAAACAGGGTGTAATCAGGGATCATAAAAAAGGACAAGAACCACCCTGGGTAAAAAGTCAAGTGATCTGGTCTTGCATTCCTTTCATTCATAAAGCCATACCCACAGTTACAACAAACAGAAGAAGCCTGGGAGACCTGCACAAATAATTTGCAGCAAGCAGTAAGGAAGTTATGCTAAAACTCCACCACACTTTTGCATTGCTATGGCACATTGAGATGCAATTGTAAGAAAATACTGTACCATCACATCTTTACAAATCCGATACTCAAGCATAAGTTAGTATGATTTTCAGGAGTGTCATACAGCCACAGATTAGTCATGTCCCCAAAATGTGTAGTGTTTACAACATCTTTGAAATATCACATGTACCTCAAACAATTCAATCAAATTCAGATTATTTATATATAGCGCCGAGTCACAACAAAAGTCATCTCAGGGCACTGTACAGAAACATTCACATATGTTACAAATACAATATAAAAGTTATAATGACCCAACAGTAACATTACACAGTCATACTACATTATGCAAACACACAGCACTTTGACGATATTAAGGCATACTTGTGGAATACTTGTACTGTATTTATGTGTAGTATGTGTTGCCATGGCTGGCCTTTTTTTTATCTGTCTAGTTCGAATTGTGTATCACTGGTGTTTTCCTGTTTGTTCTAGGGATATGTACAACTTCAAGACCATCACGTTGTCTTATAGTTGCTGTACAGTTAATATTGTTGAAATGTATGTGGCATAGTAAGCGTGCCAACAATGTCTACATGTGTCTACAGAAGAGAAATGGCTAGACTGAACAGAGGAACAGAGAGCACTAGCACGAAGTAGTCGATGACCCAGAGGATGATGCAAGAGACAATGGTTAGATGCTGACAGAAGCATGTACTGTAGTTTGGACATTACTAAAGATTTATGAAAAAACTAACAAGATGCTGGTGAGTTGGAGTTGAGCCTTTTGTCATCCAGTGTCTTCAGTAGAAAAAGACACGAAGGAACGATAAAGCCGATAAATGAAAATGAGGTTGATCATTTTAATTTATCATGCGATTAATTGATTTATTGTTTATCGTGACAAGTCTATCCACAACTCTCTCCCAGATCGTCACCGTGTGGATCAACTTAATTCCATATACTGTATTTGCTTCAATTCTGTACATCATCACTCTTGTTCTTACAGTAAAAGAAAAGGCACCAGCACACTTCTCCATTCCTCAGGGATTTTCCCACTCTCAAAAAATGCCACTGAATAATTGAGTGAAAAACCTCACTGCCATCTCTCCTAGACATTTACTTGGAATCACTATGTCATCAGGTCCAACTGCTTTCCTCTTCTTCACTCTTCAATGCTTTCAGAACTTCAACCGGAGCAATCATGCCTACTTTTTTGTAGTTTCTCTAAGCTTTATTCTTGATTCCCTTTCATTTTCTTCATTAGCTCATCAAAGTTCTCCTTCCATCTTCCCATAACATTCTCCACACTTGTTAGAACATTACCATTTCTAATTTTAATGAACTTGGATCCTTTCTAGTCTGAACCTGCTCTACTGCCAGTTATTACAAGTCCTTCCCTCCCTAGTGTCCAGTCTTTTGTAAATCTCAATGTTTTTTTGCCTTTTTTTTGCCTTGATCTTGATCTCCTTATGTTCCCATCTACTCTTTTCAGTTCTTTCATTGTCCCATTTTCACTGTCCTCCTTCCTCTGAATAGCTTCCTGCATTTAAATATTCCAACATCACATTTCCATATCATCCATTCTCTGTCCAGAAAAATAAAAAAGTACCTTCCTACCTGCCTGTCTAATCCCTGTTGCTGTAGTAGCCCAGTCATCTGGAACTTCTTTCTTACCACCCAGGGCTTTTCTCTGAACTTCTCCACGTTATTCCTTCCTCAGCTTCCACCTTTTGGTATTCTTCTCTGATTTTGTTATTTTTCTGTTCTTCACAACAACAATCATTCTACACACAACCATCCGATTATGTCTCTTTGGACACAAACATCTACCTTCCTTCTCTGCATCATGCACTCTACATTTGCCTCTCCATTCAGTGTTGCTACCCTCAATCCTACACTCATGATGTTCTTCTCTGTCTCCTGACACATTACCCTCCTCGTGGTTTTCGACGATCCATCCATCAATTATCTTTACCTGCTTCTTCCTTTTCAGTCGTGGGGGTCACTGGTGCTCATGTCCAGCAGTCACTGTGCGAGAGGCGAGGGACAGCCTGGACAGGTCTCTAGTCCATCACAGGGACACAGAGACAAACAACCACTCTCTCACTCTCACCTAGAGACAATTTAAAGTTCCCAATCAGTCTAACATGCATGTTTTTAGTCTTTGGGAGGAAACTGGAGTACCTGGAGAAAACCCACACATGCACAGAGAGAACATGCAAACTCCACACAGAAAGGTTCCTGCCGGGATTTGATCCGGCATCCTTCTTGCTAATAGGCAACAGCTCTACTATCTGCACCACCGTGTCACCCCAGTTGCACAATTTCCACCAGCACCTCACTCACTTATTGGCAATAAAAACACAAAAGCATTTTTGAACAGGGGAAGTACCGTAATACGTTCCCTTCCCAAATTTACAGCATGTTTCAGTAAATAACTGGGTTAAAATTAAATAAATTGCCATCCGTTTTTCGATTTTGTTTTGAAAACCAAAATCCAATGACCAAAAGACACACGGACCTTCCTTTCAGTTGTTCTCTTCTTTAGTGGTCGCCACTAAAGAAGAGCAAAACTAACTTGCGTGAAAGATTTGGCAATTGTTTAATGCCGGATGCCCTTCCTGATGCAAGCTGGGCTCAAGCCTGCAATCTCAGGGTTGCAAGGTCACGACACTGACCACCAAGCTACCGCAGACCCCCC
>JBBPBX010017535.1:0-22179 GCA_038048925.1 Garcialebias charrua
AACGATCAGTTATAGTGGGGGTGGGGGAAAAATCATCCATCCATCCATCCATTTTCTTCCGCTTATCCGGGGTCGGGTCGCGGGGGTAGCAGCCTAAGTAGGGAGGCCCAGACTTCCCTCTCCCCAGCCACTTGGAGCAGCTCCTCTGGGGGAATCCCAAGGCGTTCCCAGGCCAGCCGAGAAACATAGTCCCTCCAGCGTATCCTGGGTCTTCCTCTGGGTCTCCTCCCGGTGGGACATGCCCGGAACACCTCACCAGGGAGGCGTCCAGGAGGCATCCTAACCAGATGCCCGAGCCACCTCAACTGGCCGGGGGAAAAATCAATAGTTTCATAACAGCCCTACAGTAATTTCTATTAATTTGTTATTATTTTACATTTGTACAGTTAACAAGCACAACTTTATAAGGTTGACAATAACAACTTCAGATTTTGATTGAAAAGAAGATAAGCTAATAGTCTCGTTTCCTCCTGTTTTTGGATAGTAGCTTATCAGCTCTCACACACACACACATCCCACACACCCAAACGCTGTTTGTTTTTGCTCCTCCATCCTTACATCTGAGCGTGCCCCTTGTAGCAGTGGACACACAGAGTGGACACACAGAGTGTAATCCCTCACTCCCTTCAAATCATCGCAATTTTGTTTTTATCTTTTTATTTATCGCTGTGGAGTTGTAAGGTAAACACAATTTAGCATCACTCCGACAGTAGTGCGGGTGTGGGCGCGGGGGGAGGGGGTGTATTTCCGTAAGGTAATGCAGAGAAAAAAAGAGGGAACAGATGGACAAAAACGTTTTATAGGCAAATGGTCCTTACAATCCATTTTTTGTTTACTCAAATAAATAATTTTTGTTTGAAAAAGGCTACTGAAACATAGTTTACCAGTCCGTGTTTTCAATCCGAGAAGGTGCGTTCTCTGATGACTCTTCTGCACGGGGAGCTGCCTCTTGCCTTCTTCGTGGTTCATACATGTACGGTAAAGGTCCTTGCTGATCAATAATTTCAGTCTGGACATCTACATCTTGTTCTCCATCACTTGCAGATAAATCATTAAAAATATTGTCTAAGTCACTGGAACTTCCACTGAAATCCTCATCACTCTCATAAGCCGCCGCCATCGTGAACTGACTTCTGCCTTTTGGGAGGAGCCTTTTTTTACGTGAATCACGAGTTCGGCAATGTTCGGGGGGGTTTCCGGAAAACTCCGGCAATACGTTGTTGTTGTTTTTTTTTTTTTCCACTTGCCTGGCCCAAATGCAAAAATGAAAATAGAAATCATATTCTACTACAGTAATTCTCCAATATGGTGAATTGTTAGTCACGGTGGGTGTTGTCCTTTAAATAGAACTTTTACGATAATAGCGCTGTCAGAGACATGGCTCAATGATGATAACACAAGTAATATTCACATCGAGGGGTATGAATTATATCATATGAACAGAAATAATAAAAGTGGTGGTGGAGTCGCACTATTTGTCAATAATGAAATAAAATGTAAATTAAATAGTGAAATGTCAATAATAGTTGATAATATTATGGAAATGATAACAAGATACAAGATACAAGATACAAGAGCTTTTATTAACATTGCACCAGGTACAACGTGATTATGTATACACAGTCATCCAGAAGAGGGTTAGAGAATGTAAAGCTGCTGCTTATTCAAAACACATGACATGTTCTTCAGCGCGGCCTCTCTCATCCGTCTCGGGATGAAGGTCAAAGGTGTGAAAAAAAGGTAAGTAAACATGGGGGTTACAGCATTGGTATTAAAAAAAATGTATCACATTTTGTCTGCAAGACACCGCATGACACAGTAAAAACCATACCATAAGCACATAAGGACAGTTACATGTTGCATGTTGAGACTGAGGCAGGGAGGATCTGTCCATGATACATTCCGGATGCCTCCGATAACGCTCATAGAAAAGTTCTCCGGGGGGGGTAGCAGACAAGACAAACAGCAGCTATTTTTTCCACAGTAAGCACATCTCAGGAGAAATTAGATATCCAGCCTTTCCCAAGGCTGTTTCCAAGGGAGTCAGATAAGAATTAACAAATATTTTCACATCAGGCACACATTGTAATTTCTGTGGCCTTCAGTCTGTAAGGGCGATTCTGTTCCAATCCAATTCGGGACTTTTTCCACTGATCCAAGCTCTGACCTCAGATGTTGACCACAGCTGACCAGAGTCCCAATCCGAGGGTGATCTGTTCACCCTCTGGATAAGCTCGCAAACAGCTGATTTCTGATGTTGACCACAGCGTCCAGAGTCCAAATCCGTGGGTGAGCTGTTTCACCCTCTGGATAAGCTCACAAACAGCTGATTTCTGATGTTGACCACAGCGTCCAGAGTCCAAATCCGTGGGTGAGCTGTTTCACCCTCTGGATAAGCTCACAAACAGCTGATTTCTCGAGGTCACGGCGCAGACCAGACATCGGGTGCTCCAGGCAGTTAAGTCCTGCTGAAGTCTCCCTCATTTTGCGATAGACCAGTGCTCCACAAACGCCAAAAAAGCAAAGCGCTGCCATCATAATCCAATATAATCCAAGATTCTTCACCTCCACAGAGCACTCCCAGGAATCCACGGAACCCATGGCGGAATCCATGGCGTATCCTCCGTCACTCTGTGAGGGTGGGAAGGCTCCCCTTGTGCCGTTCCTTTCTGTAGAGATCTTGTTTGTAGAATCGAATGCCCAAACCTCCAATCCATCTTAATTTGCGTTCGAGGTGCTTAGCTGAGGAGCTGCCAGCAGCAGGGAGGGGGGAGGACAGGAGAGGGAAGGGTTGCGACTGCCTCTGTCGAAATAACAATAGAAATAATAAACAAAAATGATAAAAACATAATAATAAGTTGTGTATATAGATCACCAGGAGCAAATATAGAAATATTCACGGATAAAATCTTGGAGCTAATGGAGAAGAGTTTTAATAAAAATGTTTTTTTGTGTGGAGACTTTAACATTGATATGGGAAATAAAACAGATTCAAATAACATAAGCACATTTATAAACTCAATGTACAGTTTAAATATGTATCCATTGATATCAAAGCCAACAAGAATTACAACTCATAGTGCCACAATAATTGATAATATTTTCACAAATATAACAAATGGGGACGTGATAGGTGGTATCTTAACGACCGACTTAAGTGATCATTTACCAGTTTTCACAATCTATAAAAATGATCAAAACATCACAAAAGCAGTTACAACGAAGAAAAAGATCATAAACACGTCAAAAAGAGTTTTGGAAAAATTGAAAGAGGATCTGGATAAACAAGACTGGAGTGATGTGTATGTTGATGATGCGAACAGAGCATATGATGAGTTTATGAATATCTTGGAGGCTCTGTATGAAAAGAATTGTGTGCAAACAAATCATACAAAGAGAAATACGGTTGATCAACCATGGATGACAAAAGGGTTGAGAAATGCTTGTAAAAAAAGAATTATTTGTATTCATGTTTCTTGAAATTGCGAAGTCAGAGCGCTGAAGAAAAATATAAAAAGTATAAAAATAAATTAGTAGGGATTATAAGGAAACATAAGAAAGAATATTATAGTAAATTATTAGATAAAAGTAATGGTGATATGAAAGCAACATGGCGAGTAATGAATAGTGTCCTGAAGAATCATAAAACAAAAACTGGTATTTCAAAATACTTTGTAAAAGACAACGATGAAATTCATGATGAAAATGAAATTGTAAATGGATTTAATCAATATTTTGTGAATGTTGGATCAAGCCTTGCAGCTAAAATACCAAAAGCAGATAATAATGTGATCCATTCAATTAAAGGTTGTGCAAATAGTATTTTTCTAAATGGAACTAACAAAGAGGAAATAATGAATGTAGTAAAAAATCTTACAGACAAGAGATCAAGGGACTGGGTGGACATGGATATGATGTTTGTAAAGGACATAATGAGCCATGTTATTGAGCCGTTTACATACATATGTAATTTATCATTTTCAACAGGAATATTTCCAGATAATATGAAAGTAGCTAAGGTAGTTCCTCTTTTTAAAAATGGTGATAAATGTGTGTTCAACAATTATAGACCTATATCCTTGTTACCACAGTTTTCAAAAATTCTTGAAAAACTATTTGTAAACAGACTAGATCAATTTATAGATAAACAAAATATTCTAAGCAACAGTCAGTATGGGTTTAGAGCAAAAAACTCTACATCAATGGCTCTCATGGAATTAATGGAACAAATAACTACTGCTGTCGATCAAAAACAATATTGTATCAGTATTTTTGTTGATTTAAAAAAAGCATTTGATACTATTGATCACACCATTCTCCTTGAAAAACTGAACAAATATGGTATTAGAGGACCAGCATTACAGTGGGTATCTAGCTACCTTTGAGATTGTCAAGGCCTTGGGTGCGAGTCAACTGTGGTTGTACTCCATCTGGACTTACAAGTAGGCTACTTGAAAGATAGGAAACAATTTGTACAAATAAATGATGTAAGATCTGACCTCTGTAATATCACATGTGGAGTTCCCCAAGGCTCTGTACTTGGACCAAAGCTATTTATTTTATATGTGAATGACTTGGTAAATTCATTCATTCAACCTTTATTTAGTCAGGTAAATCTTTTGAACCTCATGGGCTCATTTACGAAAGCGACCTGCTAAATGTGTACTTTTTGCTGATGATACCACATTTTTCTGTTTAGGTGAAGATATAGAACAAATGTTGGAATTGATAAAGACAGAATTTGTCAAGATACAAACTTGGTTTAAAATAAATAAATTATCATTAAATCTAGAAAAAACTAATTACATGATATTCAGTAATAAAAAGAAAACTGTTGATGTTCCACTCAAAATTGAGGGTGTTGAGATTTGTAGAGTGAGTGAGGTGAAGTTTTTGGGTGTTATCATTGATGACAAACTGACATGGAAACAACACATAAATTCTGTAAGAATAAAAATAGCTAAATCGATTGCAGTACTATACAAAGTCAGAGACCTATTGAATGATAAAGCTCTGTATTTGTTGTATAACACAATCATTGTTCCACACTTTATTGTATTGATAAGAAAGTTCATTCTCAATAGTCCAGGTATCAAATCCGCTCATTCTCAATCAGTTCATCTGGACAGTTTCTTTTTAGTAGAAACGTTTCACCCTCACTCCAGAGGGCTTCGTCAGTCAGAGTAGTCCCAAGCACACTGAAGTTACCCCACCAAGTAAACAACTTAAGTGGACCAACCAGTTTGCTGTAGCCAAGATGGTTTCTGGGGGCTGTCCTGTCCCTCGTCGACTCCTCCCAGGCAGGCAGACATGTCCAAAGTGGTTCAAGACAAGAAAGTTCATTCTCAATAGTCCAGGTATCAAATCCGCTCATTCTCAATCAGTTCATCTGGACAGTTTCTTTTTAGTAGAAACGTTTCACCCTCACTCCAGAGGGCTTCGTCAGTCAGAGTAGTCCCAAGCACACTGAAGTTACCCCACTATTGTATTGATGTTTGGGGGAATGCGTGTAAAACAATCACAAAGCCTATTTTTGTATTACAGAAAAGAGCTGTAAGAATTATCACTAGAAAACATTACCGTCATCCATCAAGTACATTATTTTATCAACTGAAGTTATTGAAGTTCCATGATTTGGTAGACTATAATATTTTATCAGTTATGTATAGGGCTCAAAATAATGCATTACCTTTAAATATCCAAATGCATTTTGTTAAAAGACAAAGTTGTTATAATCTTAAGGGGACAGAGATGTTTGTAAAACCACAATTCAGAACTAGTTTGAAGGGACGTTCTACCTCAATCCAGGGAATTAGATTATGGAATGGCTTGGAGAATGTAGTTAAAAATGCCAAGTCAATGTTTACATTTAAGAAAATGATCAAAACGAATGTGTTAAAAAAATATATATGAAATAGCGTAATGTGTATTGTATTAGTTAGAAAATTAGAAAGAGTTAGTCATTTTGTACTGTTGGTTGAAGATTATTATTGTTTAATCTGATTGTTGGAAAAAAGGGGCAGATATAATAAGATTTATTCTTCTTTCTGCTACCTTTCATTTTTTTTATATTTTGTACATTATCATTTATGGGATTGTCTTGTATTGTTTCTTTTGTAAAAAAAATGAACAAATTCAATAAACATAAACATACTATGAAACACTAGTTCAGACGGCGCAGTTTCTCTTTCTTCGTGAACAAATCCATTTTACTTGATTAATAGGAGAATACATCACTGAATACAGCAGCTCAGACTGAGTAAGTCTTTCGGACGAAAGACTAAACGTTTCTACAGTTTTTTTGCTTTGTTTTGTTTTGTTTTTTGACTGTCCAGAGGACCAGACTTAGCTTTTTTAGAAAGTGTATTAAAGGTAAAATGTCTTGAAAACCCACAGCTGAATTTACACAAACTTAATGAGAAGCTTTAAATGTGTGGAATTAAAGGAAACCTAGGTGAAATGTTGCTTTTTTGCAGTGTACACCTTTGTTGTGCAAGCACACACGTGCACGCACACGCATACACACCTACACACATCAGTGTGTCCCCTCCACATTACAGATGCTTCTGACGCCAATGATACAGTGAGTGGTTATTGCCAGGTCTGTGCTGGTTTGTGCCGTTAAAATGTTTGTTTGCGTGAGCTGCTTGCACTGCTTTGGATTCTGAGACACAGCTGAAGGTGGATGAAGATGCTTCATCCCCGTGGGACATGCAGTCAGCGTCTCTGCTGAAGGAGCGTGTCCGCGAGCTGCTGGTGTGCCTGCTACATCCACACCACAGACATGGACAATTTCTCCTCTCATTGTATTTTTAATAAATAATCAAAATAAAAATGTGCAATGACTTTGGACTTTAATGGTCTGAGATATGAGCTGATGGACTCAATTGAAGAGTTGCCGGAACGCATACGGTGAAAATGAAGTTCCCGGATCTTGTTCTGGCAGGATTCAGCTCAAATTAACCACTGAAGAAGGATCAAGCCTACTGCCATCCTTCCACATCTATGGAGAATGCTGCTAATGCTAGTACTGGATAGCTGGAGGATGGAGCCAGCACATTCAACTACCTTTGGGCAGTTCCCGGCGAGTCCTCTTTGTGGTGTATCCTGGTCTTATTCACCAGCAGAACCCCAGAAAGATGAGTGATGTCCTCAACACTGACCTGGTAAGGAGCAGAAACTGGTGACATGATGCAACTCTTGGTCTGGTCATGCCATTTTTAGCTGATGTAACTTGATAAATCCTTTACTGGCTTGCAGTGATAATACTGTAAATTACTTGTCTGACCACATTAAAGCTGCACTATGTAACTTTGTAATGCAGTCTGTAACTTTTCTAACAATATATTTTAACATATTTCTTCACTCTGTCACTATCTGCTGACAGACTGGTGTTAGACAAAGTAATCTCTGAAAAAAACTATAGTCCCCTTGCTTCTCTATCAGCATTTATAAAAACACTAAAAACACAGAGTGACCCGGACAATGACCAGCCAATAAAAACAGAGTTGTTTGTCACGCCCCAACCCACACCCCCGCCTGTCCCAGCCCCAGCGCCGCGCACGTTCTCATTCAAAGGATTGCAAAGTGATGTGACACAAATGTATTAAATATCCCTTCTTCATCCCAGAGCTGGACTTTTATTTTGTTTTTTTGCCAAAAGTCAAGTGATCGCTTCATCCTTCACTGACAGGAATGAGGAAATGGATTTGTCACGACTCACGAGCGAATTAAATCATGTCCAAAGTGGCTGGTGAAGCTCTGTTGATTTCAGGGTGTTTTTGTGTTGTTGGACAAGTGATTCATGGTTTTATTATATTTTTTAGAACGTTTTATTATCATATAATCACAGAACTTCGCAGCGCAGAGACAGGACATGTAGTGGGGGCGAAGCATTCCAGAGATACCAGACCTGCACTGACAGACATGAGGAAGTTACGAGCTAATTAAATCATGTCCAACATAGCTGCATGAACCTCTGCTGATTTCTGCTGGTTTTTGTGTTGTTGGACAAGTGCTCCATGGTTTTATTATATTTTTTAAACATTTTATTAACATATAATCACAGAACTTTGCAGCGCAGAGACAGGACATGTAGTGGGGGCGGAGCATTCCAGACATACCAGACCTGCACTGACAGACATGAGGAAGTCACGAGCTAATTAAATCATGTCCAACGTAGCTGCATGAACCTCTGCTGATTTCTGCTGGTTTTTGTGTTGTTGGACAAGTGATCCATGGTTTTATTATATTTTTTAAAACATTTTATTAACATATAATCACAGAACTTTGCAGCTCAGAGACAGGACATGTAGTGGGGGTGGAGCATTCCATACATACCAGACCTGCACTGACAGAAACGAGGAAGTCACGAGCGAATTAAATCATGTCCAACGTAGCTGCGTGAACCTCTGCTGATTTCTGCTGGTTTTTGTGTTGTTGGACAAGTGCTCCATGGTTTTATTATATTTTTTAGAACGTTTTATTAACATATATTAACAGAATATTGAAGCGCGGAGCTGCAGAACTCAAGTTCAACAGAGAACAGACTGTGGCTGAGGGAGCAGAATGCTTTTACCTGCTGAAAATTTTTCTGTCCCAGCGTTCTCCAGAAATTACATAGTGAACCTTTAAATAACTACTTTCAACTAGAATCCAAAGTAAACTATTTATTAACATAGTCAAACTTTGTCTTTGTCTAAATTCATGTGTGTATAGAAACCAAAATATTTCCCGCTCAAAGAGTCAATTTTGCCTTAGATGAGAGAATTAAGCCTTGACTGATTAGGCCCGAGTAGCTAAGCACTGCGAAGGCCTATTGTAATCGTAGTGTTTCAGGCCGGGGCAGGGCCCGACCTCAAAGTTTCACATCTCGCCATGAAAAACAAAACGCTAATAGCACCTACACGAAAATTGTCTGGGACATCAAACCTTCATTGATTGATCCACACCCATTCCCCTACAAGACTGAATGGTCAAATCAGGACATCACTTAAGCCACGCCCCCTGACAACAGGAAGTGTAAAGTTTTACATTGAATGGTCCCTATCTGACCCCTGTTACCTATTCAGCATGATACTGTAGTGTGTCCAGTGACCCAAGACATTTTGGTATAATTTGCTTTCCAACACTGACAGATTTGGGTGGAGCATGTGGGCGGAGCATGTGGGCGGTGCCTGTGGCGAATTGAGACATAACGCCGTCACCATACGTTTGGCTCAAATGGCTTCAAATTTTTTAAGTTTCAACGATGAAAAGACTGAAGTCATTGTCTTTAGCCCTAGTTCAACTTCCGCCTCTGATCCTGTCAACCTGGACTCTCTTCAGCCATATCTTAAGCAGTCTTGTAAAAATCTCAGGATGGTTTTAGACTCTGATTTCAAGTTTGACAAACAAATCAATTCTGTTCTGCAAAAAAGCTTCTTCCAACTAAGACAGGTAGCTATGCTCACGCCAGCGTTGTCCAGACCTGACCTTGAGAAGCTGGTCCATGCCTTTATCACGACCCGTTTGGACTATTACTAAGGGGGCTGGAAAGCGCTATACAGTATAAGTAAGCTCCATTTACCATTTACCATTGTAATGCACTATCCACCTTATTTTCGTTTTCGCGGCACTACCCATAATTCATAGCGGAAGCCGGGAGTGTACTTCCGCCCGCGGTCCCGCGCTCTTGTTTACGTTTGTGGGGAAACATACTTGCTAGCGATTTATTTATTTATTTACACAAAAGTTTCCTTTACCTCACGTAAATGGAAGCACATAAGAGGTGGATAATTCCAAGGATGTTTTAAGAAGCTGCGAAGATAAGACGTTATCTGTGCTTCAGCTGTCACTGAGCAGTGACAGCTGAAGCACAGATAACGTCTTATCTCACTGCTCACGGACAGGCTGACTGGACACTGTGGAAGGTACATCACTTATATCAGAATATTTAGATCACAGCCAGACATTAATAGTCAGAGTTCAAGTCTGTGCTGTGAATGGAAGCATACATTTAATATAAAATTTGTTGAAAATGTCACAATTGAAATGTACAAAGTTGAAACACATGCTGTTTAATTAACAAGTTGATAAAGTAGTTATATATTTTCTGCAATATTCAAATACAAGATAATATGAAATATGTACATTGTTTTGAGAAAACCATGTGTTGCCATTTAAAGAAGAACCTGTTACATTGTGGTTGAATAAAACAAAAAAAGAAGTCATTTTTCAGTTGATCTCATACATACACTATTACATAAGCTTTTCAACAAAAACATTCATGGTGTATTATATACAAAAGAGAAACATAGAAATTATTTACTCCATATCTAAAAATTTCTGTGTTAAGGTACTCTGTCCGGTCGTAGAATCTTCAATCACCAGCAGACTCCCAGGACATGGATGGAAACTCGACTTCGTCCAGAAGTTTTGTGCAGTCGTACACACAGCAACAAACCAGTTAAAATCTTCTATAAATAAATCTGTTCATTTACATTTGTTATTTTTGTTGTTATTTCAATAATTAAAATACACTGTTCAATGTCTAATAATGTGAAGTAGTTTCATTGTGATGTCACCCATACTACTCATTGTAATAAACATAAATAAAAACTAAAGGTCCTGATTGTTCTTAGGCCAGTGTTTTTATTCACATGTGCAAAGCAAAAAAACATTCATTTTGCTTATAAGTTTTGATCACCCAGGAGACTGACAAAGTTCAGAATAAAAGCTATAATTATACATTTAAAACAGTTGAAACTGAATAGTGTACAATATGACAACTGTGGGTGGTGTTGTCTTAATGAAAATGAATTGGCACAGAATAAAGATCAAAACCAATTCAACAAGCAATGATGGAGACCAGCAAACTGAACAGATTTCTCTTCATGTGGAACTGTCCGATTTCAGCCAACTCCACAGGAATCCAAGGTGTAGATCTGAGACTGGACCCAGGTGTACGATCTGAGACTGGACCCAGGTGTACAAACTTATCTCTGGATGGATCTCGTGGCTTCAATGTTCTGTAAAGTAGAAAAAGAAAACTTGTCTTGTCATAGACAGTGTGTACAGTACAGTATTAGTACTAAAATGAGTAAATAAAGCATTTACTTAATGTAGGATCTTATCTCTGGATGGATCTCGTGGCTTCAGTCTTCTGTAAAGTAGAAAAAGAAAACTTGTCTTGTGATAGACAGTGTGAACAGTACAGTACAGTATTTGTACTAAAATGAGTAAATAAAGCATTTACTTAATGTAGGATCTTATCCCTGGATGGATCTCGTGGCTTCAGTCTTCTGTAAAGTAGAAAAAGAAAACTTGTCTTGTCATAGACAGTGTGTACAGTACAGTATTAGTACTAAAATGAGTAAATAAAGCATTTACTTAATGTAGGATCTTATCTCTGGATGGATCTCGTGGCTTCAGTCTTCTGTAAAGTAGAAAAAGAAAACTTGTCTTGTCATAGACAGTGTGTACAGTACAGTATTAGTACTAAAATGAGTAAATAAAGCATTTACTTAATGTAGGATCTTATCTCTGGATGGATCTCGTGGCTTCAGTCTTCTGTAAAGTAGAAAAAGAAAACTTGTCTTGTGATAGACAGTGTGAACAGTACAGTACAGTATTTGTACTAAAATGAGTAAATAAAGCATTTACTTAATGTAGGATCTTATCCCTGGATGGATCTCGTGGCTTCAGTCTTCTGTAAAGTAGAAAAAGAAAACTTGTCTTGTCATAGACAGTGTGTACAGTGCAGTATTAGTATTAAAATGAGTAAATAAAGCATTTACTTAACAGATCTGTCATTAAATAATATAAATAAATATAAATAATACTGTATAAACACGTGTGCAACACACAGTTATATTATTTAATGACAGATTTGTTAAGTAAATTCTTTATTTACTCACATTTTAGTACAAATGTAGCTTCATGTGCACTTTTCTCCTCTTTAATTTACATCATTATTTTAAATGTGCTTTAATAACTCTGGTTTAATGACGGGTCAGGTTTTGAGGCCTAGTCATTGTTGACACGGTCTGTCTTTGAAAAAAGATGTGTAAACTGTCTCAATCATATCTAACCAGCTAAATAACAGTTTAACTAAAACAACACAGCCAAAAAAAAAAGTCCAGGCTCAAGAACCAGCACTTTGTTGTGAAGGCCGAGATACAGTGAAGCAGACTCCGTATACGCGCGTATACGGACGTATACGCGCGTATACGGAGCGGCTGCTTCACTTCAGCTGACTCCAGCTCAGACGTTCTCCTTGTTGTAATATGAGCTGCTGCACACGAAGGGGACAACTGAGCACGCTGATTGGTCACTTTGACACGCCTACTGAATTGATTGACAGCGCTCAGTCAGCTGAATGTGAAACCTAGTTGAAAGTGAAACCTTCAACATGAGCAGCTCGCTCAGACTTCTGCGGAACTTCTGATGCGCTGTTTCTACTATATATGTTATAAAAAGTTCTCTCAGAAATAAAAATAATAACAGGGAGCGCTTTTCCTGCAGCACACAGCCCACCAGGGGATATTAAAACATCGCGCACCAAGGTAGGACCTGAATTCATTCATTTCAATCATCGAGTGAACGGAGGAAGAAGCGGTTACTTGACTTTAGGCAAAAAAACAAAAGAAAAGGCCCGATCAGCGATAAAGAAGGGGAATTTATTTCATTTGTGTAACATACAAAACAGTCCGGCGCCGGGAAGTTTATGGTCAGACACCGCGTATCGCGCACGCGGATCGCGTATGCGTAGTAAAAAAATACCTTTGCGCGTACTTGCCCTGAGGGGCTACGCGGGGCTACGCTGCGTACGGGGCGTACGTACGCTGCGTATTGGCGTATCGTGAGGACGCTCGAGTGTATCTCGCCCTTGAGTGTTACCGTCTGGAAGTTAGCCTTTAAAGAAGCTACATGCTAAGCTAACCACAGCATTATCACAGCAGTACAGACGCTAAATCATGAAAAAAAAAAAAAAAAACAGCTACTAAACAGACGGTTATACTCCGATATTGTTCTGACATGGTTTCACAAAATGATTTATATAGAATATTTTGTTTACCGAACTAAAGTTGATCGGAGCGCGACGTCTTCGAGAGCAGGTCCGAGCCAGACACAGACAGAGGAAGGAGCAGCTGTCAGCTCCTCCGATGGACATAGATCCTTCACGTTTACAACAGCGCGTTGCTCAAACGTATACCTGGCTGTAACACCCTCTAACCCAGCAAGAAACAACCCCAAAAATTAAAAAAAACGAGAGAAAATAAACTGGTGTCCCGGCTTGTTTTTCACAGCAAACCACACACTACAGGACTTCCGGGTTCCGGCGGAAGTTTACCACCGGGAGGGGGCGGCACCGGACTGTCATGGCGGCCTACATGAGCTTTTGGCGAAAGAGGTGGATATGCTGGGGTCAGCCAGGCCTCCATCTCACTTCTCCAGCTCGTACAGAATGCTGTTGCTCGACTCTTAACCGGAACTCGCAGGTCTGAACACATCACACCAGTTCTGTCCTCCCTTCACTGGCTCCCTGTGCGGTCCAGAATAGTCTTTAAGATTCTTCTGTTGACCTTCAAATTCCTAAATGGCCTCGCACCCCTTTATCTCTCTGAGCTACTGGAACCATAAGCTCCCTCCCGGGCCCTGAGATCATCTGATCAGCTGCTTTTGGCTGTTCCTAAAACAAGACTGAAGCTCAGAGGAGATTGGGCATTTTTAGTCATGGGCCCCAAACTCTGGAACAACCTGCCCCCCAACATCAGACAGGCCACCTCCCTTCCTCAGTTCAAATCTCTGCTAAAAACTCATCTGTTCTCGCAGGCATTTCTCACAGTGTGAGTTGATTTAGTTTTTTTTAGTTTTTTTTGTTATGTGCTCCTATGTTTGAAATGCTTTTTAATTCTTCAGTATTATCATCAGTGTTTCGTACTGTTCCATTAATTTTACTCTCATTGTTGTTGTTAAGCACAACAGCTTCTGTTTTAAATGTGCTCTACAAATAAAGTTGACTTGACTTGACTTGACTCTAAATTCCACAGATTTGAACTGAGGTACACCAAAATCAGTATGATCGATTATTATCCACCCCTGGAATAGGAATCCATGGTAATTGGCTGATAACCTCCATAGCGCCACCTAGAATATTTTAAAACCTCAGCCCCAAGCCATTTTTGGACCGATAATTCTGAAACTCGGTGAACATCTGTATCATCTTAGGACCTATGAAAAAGTCTCTTGGAGCCCTGGTCTAAAACCAATAGCAAGTTGGCCATTTTGGGTCAAAAGACAATTTTTAGGCATTTCACACCCGCAAATTAAGATGGATTGGAGGTTTGGGCATTCTATTCTATGAACAAGATTTCTACAGAAGAACGGCACAGGGGAGCCTTTCCACCCTCACAGAGTGAAAGAGGATACGCCATGGATTCCTGTGGGTGTGGATGGTGTGCGTCTCACTCTCTGCTGTGCTCTGTGGAGGTGAATAATCTAGATTATATTGGATTATGATGGCAGCGCTTTGCTTTTTGGCGTTTGTGGAGCACTGGTCTATCGCAAAAGAGGGAGACTTCAGCAGGACTTAATGCCTGGAGCACCCGACGTCTGGTCTGCGCGGTGACCTCGAGAAATCAGCTGTTTGCGAGCTTATCCAGAGGGTGAACAGATCACCCTCGGACTGGGACTCTGCACGCTGTGGTCAACATCTGAGGTCAGAGCTTGGATCAGTGGAAAAAGTCCCGAATTGGATCACTTGGAACAGAGTCGCCCTTACAGACTGAAGGCTACAGAAATTACAATGTGAGCCTGAAATGAAAATATTTGTCAATTCTTATCTGACTCCCTTGGAAACAGCCTTGAAAAAGGCTGGATATCTAATTTCTCCTGAGATGTGCTTTACTGTGGACAAAAACAGCTGCTCTTTGTCTTGTCTGCTACCCCCCCCCGGAGAACTTTTCTATGAGCGTTATCGGAGGCTATCTGGAATGTCTCATGGACAGAATCCTCCCTGCCTCAGTCTCAACATGCAACATGTAACTGTCTAAATGTGCTTATTGGTATAGTTTTTACTGTGTCATGCGGTGTCTTGGCAGACAAAATGTGATACATTTTTTTTAATACCAACGCTGTGACCCTCATGGTACTTTCCTTTTTCACACCTTTGACCTTCATCCCGAAACGGATGAGAGAGGCCGCGCTGAAGAACATGTCATGTGTTCTGAATAAGCAGCAGCTTTACACACTCTCCATCTCAGGATGACTGTGCATACATAATCACGTTGTATTGGTGACAACTGGTGCAATGTTAATAAAAGCTCTTGAATCTTGAATCTTGAATCTTGAAATTTAATGAACTCCTAGGGATTTTGAAGGATTGCCTTCAAACTTGGTTAATATGCCCTTAACACATAGGGGAGTAAAAGTTACCTAAAGCATGCATTTTTGTATATGCTAAAGGGGCGTGGCCAGGCCTCAAAGTTGTGCTTCACGCCATAAATTTCCAAACACTATAACTTTCACACTGAAAGACCGAAATGCACCAAACGTGTTATGAGTCATCCTTGTTGCATGCCCGACAATACTCTTTGGTCATGTTCTGATGTCATCAAAGCCCCGCCCCCTCAGAAAAGGAAGTCACGTTTTTACTTGGAATGCTTGCTTTCTTACACCCTTTAACTAATCAGGATGATCCTGTGTTAGAAGGCATATACTGTAACAAGTTGGTCTGACTTATTTTAAATTACAAACAGTTAGTGTTACATCATCCGATCTGAACCAGATTTATTGTGCATCATCAGTGAGCACTTCTAGACACATTGATATTGTGGTTTAACATATGACTCCAGTGTGCCCCCTAGATTATTCAAACTGTTATATCTCAGTGATGTATCATCCCATCTGTACCAAATTCATTGTGCGTCATCAGTGAGCACTTCTACACAAATTGGCATTGTTCTTTAAAATGTCACTCCAGTCCACCCCCTAGATTATTCCAACAGTTATAGATCAGTGCGATATCATCTGATATGCACCACATTTATTGTACATCTTTGAAGACAAGACTGGTGTCTTTCAGCCCCCTGGTACACTGATGAGCTGCGCAAGATGAAGGCAACTGGCCGCGCTATTGAGAGACGTGTAAAATCATCTGGTCTCTCTGTGCATAAGCAGGCATATAAAGAACATCAGAAAGCGTACGCCTATTCTCTTAAAGAAGCACACTCCAAATATTATTCTAACATCATCAACACCTGCCCTGGAAACTCTAAACAGCTTTTCTCCACAATAACTCGTCTGCTTAATCCCATTAAACAAACTCTTGAGGACTCTGCTCAAAAATGCGACCTGTTTCTTTCGTCTTTTAAAACCAAAGTTGACACTATCAGATCTCAGCTCCACAACCTCCCTGTTCTCAGTGTGCCACCTACCCGTCTGCATTCTGGGACCCTAAACAGCTTTGACGAAGTTGTTCAGAGTGAGGTGGAGGCCATCATCAAGAAAATGAAGCCTTCATCCTGCGCCCTGGATCCTTTCCCCTCGTCTCTCATAAAAACCAATCACTCTGCAATGGTCATGTTCCACTGCCTCTAAAAACTGCCATCATTAGGCCTCTTCTGAAAAAATCTAATTTGGATCCCGACATTTTTTCTAATTACCGCCCAATTTCACACCTCCCTTTTCTGTCTAAAGTGCTGGAAAAAGCTGTTGCTGCTCAGCTGCAGGACCACCTACAACAACACTCCCTGTATGAGAAGTTCCAGTCTGGATTCAGGGTAGCTCACAGTACAGAGACTGCATTGCTGAGAGTTACCAATGATGTCCTCTTGGCTGCTGACACTGGCTCTCCCTCCATCCTTGTCCTCCTTGACCTCACTGCAGCCTTCGACACTGTGGACCATAGTATCCTCCTCCACCGTCTTCATGTAGAGGTCGGTCTCTGCGACACCGTCCTGGACTGGTTCAAATCTTTCCTCTCCAATAGGCTGGAATGTGTTAGTCTTGGCAACGCCACGTCCCAGACAGTCTGTGTCTCCTGTGGTGTCCCTCAGGGGTCAGTTCTGGGGCCCCTGCTGTTTTCCCTTTACATGCTGCCTTTAGGTCAAATTATTAATCAGTTCAACATTTCTTTTCACTGTTATGCCGACGATACACAGCTTTACATCAGGACTGGAGCATCCTCATCTTCCACCTTGTCATCTCCATCTTCACTCACTGCCCTCTCTGCCTGCCTGGAGGCAATTAGGGCATGGATGAATCAGAACTTTCTTCAATTAAACTGCTCCAAGACTGAGGCCATACTGATTGGCACCCCTCACCAGGTACAAACATCTACTATAACAACAATTTCCTTTTCTGGACAAGTCATCCCCCTCTCCACCTCTGTTACTAATCTTGGAATAAAAATGGACTCCAATCTTACATTTGAAAATCACATTAAGCATCTGTTTAAAACTTGCTTCTTCCATCTTCGAAACATCTCCAGACTTCGCCCATCCCTAACTTTTTCCGATGCTGAGAAGCTCGTCCATGCTTTTGTCTCCTCCAGGCTCGACTACTGCAACTCCCTGTTTATTGGAATCCCTGGCAAAAACCTTCAGAAACTTCAATATATTCAAAACAGTGCAGCAAGGATCTTGTTGAGAGTTCGTAAATTTGAACATATTACGCCCATTCTCCATAACCTTCATTGGCTTCCTGTCGCCTACAGAATTCAGTACAAAACTGCTCTCATTACACATCAATGCTTACATGGAGCTTCACCAGATTATCTGAAGGATATTCTTATTCCATACTCATCCACCCGGTCGCTGCGGTCACAGAACAGTAATCTCCTTCACATTCCGAGAACCAAATTAAGGACCATGGGAGACCGGGCTTTCAGTGTGGCTGCCCCCCGCCTGTGGAACTCTCTTCCTGACTGTCTGAGAGCCCCACAGTCTGTGGTTGACTTTAAGAGCGGCTTGAAGACCTTTCTTTTCAACCGAGCATACTCTACCTCCTCATGATTCTACTTTTGATCTTAGTTGATACTGTTATTGATTTTACTTGTTTTATTACTTGTTTTATTGACATTTAATTCTGTTGCACTTTGTAGCACTTTGAGATTTTCATTAATGAAAAGTGCGTTATAAATTGAATTCATCATCATTACATTATCAGTGAGCACTTCTACACATATTTCTATAGTTATTTAACTTTTGACTCCAGTGCGCCCCCTAAATTATTCCAACAGTTATATCTCAGTGAAATTTCATCCAATACATACAAGACTTATTGTGTATGATCACTGATCATTGATAGACACATTCTTATTGTTGTTTAACATTTCACTCCAGTGCACCCCTAGATTATTCTAACAGTTCTCTGTTATATACAATCTGATATGCGCCAGATTTATTGTGCATCATCAGGGAGCACTTCTAGACACATTGGTGTGGTTGTTTAACTTTTGACTCAAGTGCGCCCCCTTAATAATTCCAATAGTTATATCTCAATGATACATCATCTAATCAGCACCAGATTTTTTGTGTGTCATCAGTGAGCACTTGTATACACAGTGGTACTGTTCTTTAACATTTGACTCCAGTGCACCCTCTGGATTAATCCAACAGTTATATCTCAGGGATACATCATCTGATCTGCACCTGATGTTTGGTGCTTCATCAATGACCACTTCTAGATTAATTGATTTGTTGATTCATGACATCACTTAAGCCCCACCCACTCAGACAAGAAACTGATGATTATTGGGTGACTCTTCCAGCTTTGCCCTGTGTAAGACAGAAGACTGAAACTGTATTCACAAACTGTTGAATACCACACGTGACATGTTGAAAAGCATAAAGGAAGTGCTCATCAAACATTCGCCACAAAACAGGAAGTCATAATAACTCCTTTCTGGAAGGTCGGATTTTAGCCAAACTTGTAAGGCTTGCAGCTGGACTTGTACTGATGTGGGCAGAAGGTGATTTTGAAGATAAGGCATATGCGCACCCTGGATGACGCGTGCAGGAATGGAATGACAGTGTTCATGATTGCATCAGGGAAGCGTTGCTGGAACTCTGGCGGTCGCAGGTGATATCGAAGATTTTGCAAATGCACACCCTGGTGAACAGGTGCAGGATAGGAATGAGAGCGTTTGTAATTGCGACTGGGTGGACTAGTTGGAGCTCCCGTGGTTGCCGTAAGGCCGAAGTAGCGCTTTGCCGCGAGGGCCTCAATGTTGCTTGCAGCTTTAATTCATTATTATTTTTCATTCAACCTTTATTTAGTCAGGTAAATCTTATTGAGCCTCGAGAGCTCATTTACGAAAGCGACCTGCTACAAACTAAAGAATGATGAACATCAATGATACAAATACATTAAACAGTAAACAAAAGAAAAGAAAAAGTAGCAAAAACATTATAAGGTAGATGTACAAAAAAAATCAAAGACAGGAACATATCTGCATTGGTTTTTGCCAGGATTCCAACAGATTCTGAAAACCATCCAGAGAGGTCAGGGCCGAGAGCTTCAGATCTTTTTGTAAGATATTCCAGGAAGCAGGAGCAGAGTAGGAGAAGGCCCTTTTTCCAAGTTCAGTCCTCACTGAGGGGACACTGCAGGTGATCATGTCCTGAGAGCGCACACTGTAGCTGCACTCACGCAAAGACATGTAGGAGGAGATGTATGAGGGCAGCAGACCAAGCAGTGATTTGAAGATGAAAATGTACCAGTGGAAGAGTCTGCGTGAGGTTAATGATGTCCAATTAACCAGTGAATACAGGGTGCAGTGGTGGGTACGATAATCACAGCCAGTTATGAATCTTAGTGCACCATGATAGACAACATCCGCAGGGTGCTTGTAGGAGCATTCATGTATAGAATGTCACCGTAATCAATGGAGGGCAGGAAAGTCACAGATACAAGGCGTTTCCTAGCATTCAGTGTTAGACATGATTTATTTCTGAAAAAGAAACCCAGTTTAACTTTCAGTTTCTTCACTAGGTTTTCCACGTGGAGTTTAAATGAGAGATGTGAATCGACCAGGATACCCAAATATTTATAGGAATCAACAAACTCAATAGGGACACCATTTGAGGAAAGAATCAGAGGAAGATCTGCTGGGACCGACTTCCTACTTGAAAAAAACATCCCTTTTGTTTTATCAGCATTTAGGACAAGTTTGAGACGGAACAAATCTGACTGAATGATGTCAAAAGCGGATTGCAGTAACTGGAAAGCCTTAGCTACTGTTTTAGCTCGGCAATAAACAACTGTATCATCAGCATAGAAATGTAAGGATGCATCAGGGATGCTCTGACCTACATTAGCTATGTAGATTGTAAAGAGGGTTGGTCCTAAAACTGAGCCTTGTGGTACACCATTTTTAACTGTTAAATAGCTGGAAAAAGTACCGTTATGTTGAACACATTGCCTCCGATTGGAAAGATAATTAGAAAACCAACCGATGGTGTGATCAGAGAAACCGATTTCTGAGAGCTTATGACACAGGATGTTATGATCCACAGTGTCAAAAGCTTTAGACAGGTCTAAGAAAAGTGCAGCACAATAATCCTTAGCATCCAATGCTTCAACAACATCATTCAGAACCTTCAGAGAAGCAGTTGTTGTGCTGTGTTTTTTCCTGAAACCAGATTGATGGAGAGGTAAGATGTTAAATGAGTCCAGATAATTTTTGATCTGAGAGTTTATCAGTTTTTCTAGAACCTTGGCTAAAATGCAGAGTTTAGAGATCGGTCGATAATTGTTCAATGAGGTGGGATCACCTCCCTTCAGCAAAGGAAGAACAAAGGCTGTTTTCCAAGGCTGTTTTTTTTAAATTATTGTTTGTTTATTACTGTATTGTTGTTGATTTTTAGTTTAATTATTTTTGTACTAAAACATCAAAGACAGCTTTGTTCTCTTCATTCAGATGAATATTAATTTGTTATGGTATAGAACTTCCTGTTAATTAACAGGTTCTACTTCAGTGACTGATTCTGATTGTTATAGGGTGAATTTATACTGTAATTAAGTTGTTGTTGGTCAGTAAACTGACCAGCTTGTGTCCCACTTTAATGAATGAAAAATAAATAAATTAAATGTAGTGGAGTTGAGATGGAAAAGGTGTCACCCTTCTTCCTCCATCTCACCCTTCATTATTGCTACAAGCTTCTACCCTGAGGCTGTTAGACTCATGAATCCCTAGTCAGGAATTTCACTGTGAAAATTACTGTGAAAAAAAAGTCCCTGTGAAAAAAATCACTGTAATGCCACTTGGTTGTTGATATGTGCTGCTGACTATCCATGATACTGATCTCATGCTGCTGATTATTTCATGTTGCTGTGTTCATTCATCCTCATCCACTCACACAGACTCATGTTCATGCTGCTGTTGTTTGGCACATTGTTTCGTACGGTGGCCGAGGGGTGCAAATGCGCAGCAAGAACAGAAAAGCGCTGCAAAAGAATGAATCGCTGTAAAAAATAAAACGCTCTGCAAAAAGGACGGCTGCTAATTTAAAAAAAAGAGCTGCAAATTAAAAAAAAAGACCTGCAAATAAAAAAGACCTGCAAATAAAAAAAAAGACCTGCAAAAAAAAATAAAAGCGTTGCAAAT
This sequence comes from Garcialebias charrua, assembly GCA_038048925.1. Classification (NCBI taxonomy): domain Eukaryota; kingdom Metazoa; phylum Chordata; class Actinopteri; order Cyprinodontiformes; family Rivulidae; genus Garcialebias; species Garcialebias charrua. The sequence continues at coordinate 21,593 of JBBPBX010017535.1, forward strand.
TAAAAAAAGACCTGCAAATAAAATAAAAGCGCTGCAAACTCAAAGAGCTGCAAATGGGAAAAGCTACAACGGAAGTGCTCCAGACCACTAGGGGCAGTCGAACAAAGAACAAATCATAAAATAAACTCAAGAGGAAGAAAGACGTTTGCAAACAAACCGTAAATAAATCTCACAAGAAGAGGAAGAAAGAAATTTAAGAGGAATAAAGACGTTTGAGGAAGAAAGAAAAGGTTTGTTCATACTTTATTCATTTAAACACACAGTCTTTTACAATTTGATAGAATAGCAGCATAGTTCTGTGGGTAATGTTAGCATGCTACAGACTTTGATTTACAAGTTTGCATCTTTGCTGTCAGTCACTGCATTGAGGTGTTCATGGTAGACTGAAATATACACACAGACTATGTATATATATATATATACAATAATAATAATGTCACATTTGTCATCTGTGTATTTTTCATTAATTCATTCAACCTTTATTTATAAAGGCTAGCCTCGTTGAGTCATGGGGACTCATTTACAAGAGGGACCTGTCACTCACACCAAACAACCATCCACTCTCTCACTCACACCTAGGGTCAATT
>JBBPBX010017535.1:22838-46719 GCA_038048925.1 Garcialebias charrua
ATACTTGTTGCCCCCCATCTTGGTGCCTGTACGTTGGGGTTCACCCCGGTGAACGAGAGGGTAGCCTCCCTTCGCCTACGTGTGGGGGGACGGGCTCTGACTGTTGTTTGTGCCTATGCGCCGAACGGCAGCGCAGATTACCCACCCTTTTTGGAGTCCTTGGAGGGGGTATTGGAGGGTGCGCCTCCTGGGGACTCCCTTGTTCTGCTGGGGGACTTCAACGCTCACGTGGGCAATGACAGTGAGACCTGGAGGGGTGTGGTTGGGAGGAACGGCCCCCCTGATCTGAACCCGAGTGGTGTTCTGTTGTTGGACTTCTGTGCTCGTCATGGATTGTCCATAACGAACACCATGTTCAGGCATAAGGGTGTCCATATGTGCTCTTGGCACCAGGACACCCTAGGTCGTAGTTCAATGATCGACTTTGTTGTCGTCTCATCTGATCTGCGGCCGCATGTCCTGGACACTCGGGTGAAGAGAGGGGCGGAGCTGTCAACTGACCACTACCTGGTGGTGAGTTGGCTCCGATGGTGGGGGAGGATGCCGGTCAGACCTGGCAGACCCAAACGTATTGTGAGGGTCTGCTGGGAACGTCTGGCAGAGTCTCCCGTAAGACGGAGCTTTAACTCCCACCTCCGGGAGAGCTTTGAACACGTTCCGAGGGAGGCGGGGGACATTGAGCCCGAGTGGGCCATGTTTCGCGCCTCTATTGTCGAGGCAGCTTATCGGAGTTGTGGCCGCAAGGTTGTTGGTGCCTGTCGTGGTGGCAACCCTCGAACCCGGTGGTGGACACCGGCGGTGAGGGATGCTGTCAAGCTGAAGAAGGAGTCCTATTGGGCCTTTTTGGCCTGTGGGACCCCGGAAGCAGCAGATAGGTACCGGCAGTCCAAGCGGCATGCGGCTCGGGTGGTTGCTGAGGCAAAAACTCGGGCGTGGGAGGAGTTCGGAGAGGCCATGGAGAATGACTTCCGTACGGCTTCGAGGCGATTCTGGTCCACCATCCGGCGTCTCAGGGGGGGAAAGCGGTACGCGACCAACACCATTTATGGTGGGGATGGCGTGCTGTTGACCTCAACTCGGGATGTTGTGAGTCGGTGGGCGGAATACTTCGAAGACCTCCTCAATCCTACTGGCACGTCTTCCACTGAGGAAGCGGAGCCTGGGGACTTTGGATCGGGCTCTCCAATCTCTGGTGCTGAGGTCGCCGAGGTGGTTAAAAAGCTCCGCGGTGGCAAGGCTCCGGGGGTGGATGAGATTCGTCCTGAGTTCCTTAGGGCTCTGGATGTTGTGGGGTTGTGTTGGCTTACGCGACTCTGCAATATCGCGTGGACATCGGGGGCAGTTCCCTTGGATTGGCAGACTGGGGTGGTGGTTCCCCTATTCAAAAAGGGGGACCGTAGGGTGTGTTCCAACTATAGAGGGATCACACTCTTAAGCCTCCCTGGTAAGGTCTATTCAGGGGTTCTGGAGAGGAGGGTCCGTCGGATAGTCGAACCTCGGATTCAGGAGGAGCAGTGTGGTTTTCGTCCTGGTCGTGGAACACTAGACCAGCTCTACACCCTCAACAGGGTCCTGGAGGGTGCGTGGGAGTTTGCCCAACCAGTTTACATGTGCTTTGTGGACTTGGAAAAGGCATTCGACCGCGTCCCTCGGGGGGTTCTGTGGCGGGTACTCCGGGAGTATGGGGTACCAGGCCCATTGATATGGGCTGTTAGGTCCCTGTACGACCGGTGTCAGAGCTTGGTCCGCATTGCCGGCAGTAAGTCAGGCTCGTTTCCGGTGAGAGTTGGACTCCGCCAAGGTTGCCCTTTGTCACCGATTCTGTTTATAACTTTTATGGACAGAATTTCTAGGCGCAGCCAAGGTGTTGAGAGGATCCGTTTTGGTGGCCTTAGAATCGCTTCTCTGTTTTTTGCAGATGATGTGGTCCTATTGGCTTCATCAGCTCGTGATCTACAGCTTTCGCTGGAGCGGTTTGCAGCTGAATGTGATGCGGCCGGGATGAGGATCAGTTCCTCCAAATCCGAGGCCATGGTCTTGAGCCGGAAAAGGGTAGCGTGCCCTCTCCGGGTCGGGGAGGAGGTCCTTACCCAAGTGGAGGAGTTTAAGTATCTCGGGATCTTGTTCACGAATGAGGGAAAACTGGAGCGTGAGATCGATAGGCGGATAGGTGCAGCGTCCGCAGTGAAGCGGGCGCTGTACCGGTCTGTCGTGGTGAAGAGAGAGCTGAGTCAAAAGGCAAAGCTCTCAATTTACCGATCGATCTACGTTCCCACCCTCATCTATGGTCATGAGCTTTGGGTTATGACCGAAAGAACAAGATCTCGGATACAAGCGGCTGAAATGAGTTTTCTCCGCAGGGTGGCTGGACTCTCCCTTAGAGATAGGGTGAGAAGCTCAGTCATCCGGGAGGGACTCGGAGTAGAGCCGCTGCTTCTCCACATCGAGAGGAGCCAGTTGAGGTGGCTCGGGCATCTGGTTAGGATGCCTCCTGGACGCCTCCCTGGTGAGGTGTTCCGGGCATGTCCCACCGGGAGGAGACCCAGAGGAAGACCCAGGATACGCTGGAGGGACTATGTTTCTCGGCTGGCCTGGGAACGCCTTGGGATTCCCCCAGAGGAGCTGCTCCAAGTGGCTGGGGAGAGGGAAGTCTGGGCCTCCCTACTTAGGCTGCTACCCCCGCGACCCGACCCCGGATAAGCGGAAGAAAATGGATGGATGGATGGAGCCCAGTCCCCTTCAAAAAACAAGAAGAGAGATCTGATTCAACTTTGATTTGTTTCCATCCACAGCAGCTTGAACACAATTGCTGCTGTGAAGGTGTGAAGCTTGTGGCTGCCTGTGGGCATCTGACATGCCCTCCCCCCCCCATCGTTATATTCTGTCGGCATGCCTCCCTGAGGTGCGGACATGTCACGTGTTTTCCTGGTTAGTGTATTGGCTGCCCCGTTATTCACAATGGAGCGGGGGCTTGAGCACGTGACCCCCCTCACCTGTATCCGTGAGGGGTGTGGGGGCTGCTTGCAGACGCCTCTGTGTCCGTTTACTGCAGACAAATCAGAGGCACCCTGCTAGGGTTTATTGATTAGGCTAACACCCCGTGGGCCGTGAGGAAGGGGGGAGGGGGGGAATGGCCCCCTCCCTTTATGACGGCTGGCAAGCCAGAGGGACCTGTTCTGCTGAAGTTATTTGTGTGGGTTTTTTTTTAGAGTCAATAAAACAGAGAGGGGCTGTTTTATGAGCTTTATTCGTGCTTATGTGCAATGACGTACATGATTTTATGCCACTCACAGCAGGGAAAGCATGATTTGCGCATGCAACATATTTACCACCTTTTTGTACCATGTTACAAATAAAGTCTGGACTTGTAGGGATCTTTAAAAAAAAAAAATTAATTCATTTTACTTGTTTTTTTCTGTGTTTATAATGTGTCTGGTTTATTTTTATTTTTAATGATTGACAATGTAAGGTGACCTTGAGTGCCAAGAAAGGCGCCTATAAATAAAATGTATTATTATTATTATTCCCAGTACCACGTGGGCGGGTGATCGTGTAATGTGGGAACGTGGACCTGGTTCATCAGGCACGTTTTTGTCTGGTGTCCCGGTTCACCGAGGAGGCCCCTTTGTCTGACCGCCTGGCGGGGAACAAACCTGTTTTTGCTCCATGCGTGCTCGGTGCGAGGTTGGCCCGGCGGGGGTTTCTGCCGGGCTCCTCCTCGTATGCTGGCCGCTTCTGCGGTGGGGCACGCATTGCCGAGCAGTGTCGAGGTTGCGCAGGTCTGCCTCCATCAGACTCCCTTTGGGGGGGCGAAGCTTCTCCGGGGAATGCCCACCCGGAGAGCTTCGGCCTGTCTGCGCCTTTGGTTCAGCTTGGTCTGAATTCGCTCCAAATCTTTACCAAAAAATCCCGTCGGCTCTATCGAGTGGTGGAGAAAAGGCACCTTTTGTCCCTCAGGGAGATCCGTTAGTCATCCACAGGTGGCGAATCGCGATGACCACTTCCGCCATGCCTCTGCCTTGAGCAACAGCGGCTGTCCCCATCATGCGGAGTACAAAGTCTGTTGCCCTGCGGGCTTCGGCCAGCAAGTCGGCGGCAGCCTGCTTGTCCGTCGTTACCTGCAGCTGTTGCAGCTTTTCCGCTAGGTAAGCCTGCATCAATGCGGACGCGTTCATGGCGCGCACCGCGAGTCCCTGAGCTCTGTAGCACTTCTCGAGTAGAGACGCTGAAGCTCGACAAGCCTTGCTGGGGAGAGTTGGTTTTGTCCCGGATGACTTAGGAGTCAGGTGAGATGCTAGTCTGTCCTCAATCTGAGGCACGTTAGCTATTCCCACCTCGTCAATCCCGTCGACGTCGAGGAACTGTGAAAGGGGAAGGAGCATGGGGGCTCTTGGCTGAGTCCAGGTGCGCGTTAGTTCTGTGAGGAAGTCCGGGAACACGGGCATCCTTTGCCTCGTGGCAGCCTGCTGCTTCGAGTAAAAATAGTTTCCTGCCAGCCTCGTGTCCTGTTGGCGAGGCGGAGTCTCGGGCCATGGAATGTGCAACACGTCCGTTGCTCTGTGGCACAGGTCGAACAGAGCAAGGATGGAAAAGTCGGTTTCTGGGAGCACAGGTACCGGGGTCTGGGAGAGATCTTCTCCCTGATCCTCCAGTTCCACATCTGCGTCCTCCACTGAAAATTTGCCCGAGGCTGAAATCGAGATCTCGTCCTCGTTCATCATGCCTCGGGTGTCGAACTTGACTGTTAAGTCCACCATAGGAGCCAGCACGTCAGGGCTGTCACCCCATTCGACTCGTGTGCTGTCGTGCAGAGCCATGTTCTCAAGCTCCGGCGTGGGAGTGAGAGGCTCCGTGGTGTCCGCATCCGCTGGTACTGCGGAAGTGCCCATGGCTTTGTCGACGAGGTCAACCCGGTGCCGAAACACCGCATCCAACATCAGGCTGCAGTGTGGGCAAAAGTCGGGTGCATCCAGCGCTGTTTTTGCGTGACGCATTCCCGGGCAGACTGGACAGGCCTCATGGGTGTCCGTCGCCGCGAGGGAGAACCCGCATCCGCTGGGACAGGCGCGCAAAGTTTGGCTCGCCGTCCCGTTGGTTTTCCTTGGAAGTCTCGCCTTTCGCTTTCCTTTCTCCGGAAGCATGTCCGAGATAAGGCGAGCGAGACCTTCCAGAATCCTTTTTCTTTTTCCTTGAAATGTCTCCTCCGTCGCGTCGCTTTCGTTGGCTAGCTTCGCTAGGAGTTAGCAAGGTAGCTTTTTTCTTGTGGCGTAGTTAGCGCCGTCGAGCGAAGCAATCTGTAGAGAGAGGAGAAGAAAATACTTTGGGGTTAAGAGAAAATGTGCCGGACTAGCTTTCGCTAGTCCAGCAATATGCAGGAATAATTCTCTGTGCGCTCTGTGCAGGGAGCAAGCTCACCTCAAGTTGAGTGATGAAGCAACAGAGAAGTCCCGCGAAGAGTTAGTTCAGATTTAGCGAGGTGAAGGGCAAAAAAGAGAGAGATGGATGGGCGTCAGCCGCTTAAGTACCCAGAGGGCGGGGCCTCTGGCGCGGCGTTGACGCCCCTGCCGTAAAGGCGTGAGTATATTCCTTCAGGTAATCGTGCGGGGGTGCAATTTCCATAGCAAGTATGTTGCACCGAGAGACCAGACTGAAAGGGAACTTTCTTTTGGTTTGTGGCTGCTCCATATTTTTTGATTAATTTAATGATGACCAGCAAAAGATCAAAAGATTCTTTTGGCAGATGCATCCCGTTCGTTGACAGATGCGCTTCCTTATAAACAGTTGGGCGCGTCAGTGTCGACGTGCGTCATCGAAACAGCTCCTGTATCAGCCACGTGACTTTCTAAAAGCGATGCTTGCACCGACACGGGTTTTGTTCTATGAGCTCGATGCATCGGTGTTGCCGGACCCATCACTAGTGGTTTTGTTTATTCTTTATTTTTGTCTGGTAGGGCCACCACACTTGTCTGTGCTGTTCTGGATTTGCCGTGACTGGGTGTTGGCTTAGACGCTACAGGTGAGCAGTGATTTTTAAATTGTTTTTAAGAGACTGACTTGATTAAAATTTTGTATTTACTGTAGTAAATGTGTCTTTTGTTTTTACAGTTTATCACTGTCACTGGCTGTCCGTTTTTTTCTTTTGTTAGTCTGCCCAGTTTTTTGATTGTATTTTTCCCATCTCTTTAGTGCATGTGAGGGCGACTAACAGTTTTAAATATCCTGAGTCACTTCCTAAGAATTAATATTGTATGCTATTAACTTTAAACCTGAAACCCGATCCTGATTGATTGTTACCGTTGGTGTCTTAGATTAAATGCATTATATAGCTAGGTTGCAGTGAACGGTTGCAGTGTTATGCAGGTTTGTCCACCTGAAGCGGTGTTTAAAATTTGGGGTTGAATGTTATTTGGTTAACCGCATATGGATAAAAGTTTAAAGGGAAACCCTTCGTTTATGTTAAAATAAATATTATTGTAAACCACATTTATTTTCTGTGTTATTTCCTGCCTTTTACGGCTCATAACATGTATGAGTGTGTGCGTGTATATGTATGTAGGCTATATGTATGTGTACAGGCAGACAGAGAGATATCTCTATATTTTAGCTACTGTGGCTAAAGTTGCTGCAATGATAAATAACGTTACTGCGGCTAACAAACACGTAAATACATATTTTATTAACCTTACCTTGCGCTATATCTTGTAATTTAACCTCTATAAATACAGGTTGACTGAATGAAATTCCATTAAGTTTTCAGACAAGTCTCCCGTGGGAGACTAGACCTGGAAGTTCAGATCCACTTCGTCCAGTCAGAACAGAAGTTCTCTGACGGAATTGTGAAAAGGGCTTATAAGCATTCACTGCATTTTTGCAGGAAATGCCATTTCTCTAGTTAAAGTTTAAATCCCAAGAATGTCCATTTCTTCTACGTGCTGCAGCAGCTTTGTAATGGGTTAACCCTTTGCTGCCCAGCTGCACCAATACTTTTGTCTTCCAACTTAAAATTCAAAGTATGTCAATTCATAAAATCGTCATAATCACAAAAGATAAGTGTTTTATATAGTTTGTTGTGATTTCTAACTCTTCCCATGTTAATATTTGCAGGTTCTGTGACAGATTGGCTCAGGCAGCCATGTTTGGTGCCTAATTGAGATGAGCTTTAATTGCTCAACATTTTTCTTAGCATTGTGATTTTATTCTCAAAACTTGGAAACAAAATCTTTTTTGTGAGTGACCCTAAAGGTCTCAGTAAGTTGAACAAACAAGAAGTGCATGATATAAATGTTCAATAGTGTTCAGTTTTCATAAAAATACGTTTGAAAAAAAAATAAAAACTTGAAACATTCAAAGTGTTTCCATCAATTTATTAATGAAGTTCAGGTGTAACTTACATCCCATATTAGCTGTATTCATAAAGCACTTTAAACAATATTAGGACCAAAGTTATGTACAGCTACAGTCAATAAAACCAACAGCAGTTCCAATAAATCATAAAAACATTCAAAAGCAAACCAAAAACAGCCTTATTTGAATATATTTAATTGTTTTTCTTGAAAACAAACTGAAATAATTAAAAACTAGAATAAAAATGAGCATCTTGTGTTGTGTCGAATAGGTGGTTTTAGGTGATATAAAAATGGACAGGATGACTCTTCTCTGTTGGTTGTTCCACATTTTAGGATCAGCAACAGAGAAACAAGATCCTTTCAAAGCTTGTGTTCAGTTTTTGGGACTCTCAGGAGGAGCTGGTCTGTGGACCTGAGAGAACGGTAAGTGGGGAGGGACACCGGCGTCACCTGGCTAACAGAGAGCCAAGTGACAGGTGATGGTTCAAAATCTATTAAGAGTTGTCTCTTTGCTATGATCACACACAAAAAAAGGTTCAAACTATAAACACAAACAAAACATCTATTGTTTTTTAAAGCCAACTCAAAATGCATTCATAAAAATAAACCTGTTTCCCATCTCTGAGATGGACAGTCCCATAAAGACATCAAGTAAACACGGGCCAGTATCACCAACATCAATCCAACAAAACATTTTACAAAAATACAGCTACTCTACTGGGTGAGTTTTCATGTGGAACAGTAGTCTCTTTTGGTAGCGAAAAGTTTTTCCACATCTCTCACAAGGATACGGCTTCACTTCTGTGTGAATCCGCCTCATGTGAACAGACAGACAACCTTTGGCACGGAAGCATTTTCCACATTTCTCACAAGGAAATGGCTTCTCTCCTGTGTGATGTCTCATGTGCTCAGTCAAGTTCCCTTTTTGAACAAAACTTTTCCCACAAACTGTACAAGAAAATGGCTTCTCGCTTGTGTGAATCTTCTTGTGGATTATCAAATAATCATCACGTTTGAAACATTTCCCACAAATTTCACAGTGATATGGTCTTACATCCATGTGGTGTGTCATGTGTATAGATAATTTATTATTGTCGCTAAATCCTTTCCCACATAGTTGACAGGAATACTTATCTGTGTGAGTGACTTTATGGCTATAAAAGGCAGAAAAACGTGTATAGATTTTCCCACAAGTTTTGCATTCATACGGTGTACTTGTGTGATTGCGAGTGTGAGTCTTCAAGGCAGAAGAACTTGAAAAGCTTTTCTCACATTTTTCACAAGCATATGACTTTTCACAAGCATATGGCTTTCCACCTGTGTGCATTCTCATGTGGCTTGATAAATGTGTTTTCAGCCTGAACCTTTTCCCACAGCTCTCACAGGTAAATGGTTTCTCACCTGTATGCACACTCATGTGGGTTAATAAATATTGTTTAACTCTGAACCTTTTCCCACATGTCTGACAAACATGTAACTTTTCATCGGTGTGAATGCCGTAATGTGTTATTAATTTGGATTTAGTCTTAAAACTTTTTTCACATTTGTCACACTGAAAAGCTTTCACACTTGTGTCTGTGGTCCTTCGAGTCTCTGAGGTAGAGCTGTCTGCATCTCTGCTGAGGCTTCTGTTCTCATAGCGGAGCTGATCATTGTTTGGTTCTGGTTGCCTTTGGTCACTTTCCTCAATAGGAGATGGCATGAAGGTTTTGTTGTCCTGCTTCAGTTCAAGCTGTTCTTCATTCTGATTGTTGGAAAGACCCTTATGTTCATCTTTAATGTGTAGAGGTTCTGGTTCCTCCTCTTCATCTTTAATGTGTAGAGGTTCTGGTTCCTCCTCTTCATCTTTAATGTGTAGAGGTTCTGGTTCCTCCTCTTCGTCTTTAATGTGTAGAGGTTCTGGTTCCTCCTCTTCACCTTTAATCTGTGGAGGTACTGGTTCCTCATCTTTATTGAGTGGAGGTTCTGGTTCCTCCTCTTCATCTTTAATGTGTAGAGGTTCTGATTCCTCCTCTTCACCTTTAATCTGTGGAGGTACTGGTTCCTCATCTTTAATGTGTGGAAGGTTCTGGTTCCTCCTCTTCATCTTTGATCTGTGCAGGATGCTGCTCATGTATAAGAACCTCTTCGCAGATAATTTGGTGTGGGGGTGGGACAAAAAACACAAACATTTTGGTTATTTTCTTTGTGAATTCAATTCCTTTAATTTATATACAGTAGTGCCAAATCACAACAAAGTTGTCTTAGAGCACTTAACAGAAACATTCATATACATATCCTGATGCATGCTCAATAATCCAGGTAAAAAAATCTAAAAAAAGCTAAGTGTGGTCCTCTGGACGTTAAAAAAAAAAAAAGAAAAAAAGGTAGAAACGTTTCGTCTTTCGTCCGAAAGACGTCCTCAGTCTGAGATGCTGTATTCAGCTCAGTCTTATAAATAACACCCTCTCACAGTGGATCAACCAGTTTGCTGATGACAGCCGAAACCAGCTGCTCACAGGATCAAGGGTTATCAGCCTATCAGCCTAACGATGGATCGTTAGCACCCTGATGGTTGTTTGATATTCACAGAGGGCTAAGTGATTGAAAAAGTCTGCACAAAACATAGATCAACAAAAAACATCACAAAAACTAAAGTGCAAGTATAGTTTCCCAAAATAACTAAATAAAATGAAGCTTAAGATCTGTTGAGCATAAATGTAACAAACAAAATATATGTTGCCTTTAAATGAGCTATAACTTCCAGAACTTGTAACAAGGTGATCAGCTGACCCTGAAGCTTGTTTGTGTTTCAGCGTCTGTTCCAGCAGGAATGATTCATTTTTCTAACTGATCTGGCTGATCACCTGACTCTTGATCCATGGACCGACTGTGGAACTCAAGAGACAATTGAGCTTCGCGTGTTTGTACTGACAGTTTAGAGCGGGGGAGATGCAACCTGTACTGGGAGCTCAGAGAAGAGTGGGGGGAGGAGAGACAGCTGAGCTACCTGTACCTGCAGTTTAGAGCTGGATGGAGAGACAGCTGAGATGCACATTGTTTGTTTTTAGCATTTTAGCTAGCTAGTACTGCACGCAACTAATTAGCGTTACACCAGTACTGACAGGTGGAGTGGGGCTGCGCAGTTCGGTTTGGTCGTTCCGCGCACTCGGTTGTAAAGGGGGCGGGGCGCCCTGACGTATAACATCATGAAATTAGCATATCATGATTTATTTTTTCTTGCCCAGGCAAGCTTTTTTTTTACCGGCATTATCGTGAACAATATGATATGGCCCAGCCGTATGTGCTGGGCCATCCTTTTGGCCAGTGGCTGTTTAGTTCCCCGATATAAGACGGATCACAGCCCTCCACATGTCAAGGATAGAAAAAATAATTACAAATACAAAACAGGTTGAGCAGAGGAAGTAAAGACAGTAGCATAGTGAAGAAATGTAGTCAGTTCATTCTCCAGCAGTCTAAGCCTATAGTAGCACAACTAAGGGATAGCTCAGGAAACCCATGCGTTCCAGTTTCGGGCCGAATTCGGGCCGTGGATCCTGGAAGAGTCTGGGGCTGCGGGATCATACTCCTGAGGTCAGCGGTGTGGCGGACACCGGGCTGCCGTGTAACAGAGGGGCTGGTGGGCTCTGTGATCCGAAGGCGGCTCTCGGCTAGCGGCTAATCGACTTGATAAACCCCGGCCATCGGGCAGGCGATTTATTTTGTGAGTAATGGCTGAATCTAAAACAAAAAAACATGATCTGCTGGAGCCTAACTCCGATGATATGGACGAGATGAAAAAAATTGTGGAACTTGAACAACGGATTGATGATTTGGAACAAAACTCTAGGCAAGACAACCTCATCATAACTGGTCTTGAACTTAAAAATCGCTCAAATTCCAAGATCATTTCCGGTGAAGGAATCACTGAAGATGCATCACCACAAGAACAAAAGACTTTAGAAGAACAAGTGGTATCTTTTCTACAAAACAAGGAAATAGATATAAATCATGAAGATATTTCTCTGTGTCATACCTTGCCTAGCAAATCAGACAAATTTAAACCGGTTGTTGTTGTAAAATTCATCAGCAGGAAATCAAGAAATACAGTAATAATACAAGCAAAAAAACTTGGGGGAAGAAATGTTTTTATAAATGAACATTTAACAAAAAGAAATGGAATTTTGCACGCGAGGCAAGGTTGTTAAGGAAACAGAAAAAGATAGTATCAACGTGGACAAGAAACGGAAAAATCTGGATTAGAGCAAAGTAGGGATGCACCGATACCGATACCAGTATCGGGTATCGGTTCGATACCATGTGCGTTTACTCGTACTCGTACTCATAAAAGGGCTCCGATACTACAGGACCCGATACCAGTTTCATTTCATTTCATTGACTATGTAAGAAAATGCCTCTGCATGGTCCCTCTGCGCGCGCACTGAGCCGTGCGGCTTCGGCGTTCTCCTCCTGTGTGTCCGCTCCTCCTGTCCTCCCTTTCGAGCGACAGAGCACAAGGTGCAGGTCTTCTGTGTGTGTGCGCGCGTGCGTTTTTGAGGCGTGAGCTGCAGCAAACTCCGTTTGGCTGCAGGACTCTTCGTGTTGATGTGGGGGGTGCAGCGAATCAAAGCGCAGTCCCCCCCCCACACACACACACACACACACACTGCTGAATACATAAACAATCCCCCTCCCCCCTCCCCTCCTTTCTGACGGAGGCTCCAAGTTGCTGGTGAAGATTGAACGGAGTTCAGTGCAGATAAAGTCAGTGACAGCTGGGGTGACAGCTGAAATAAGAAGGTTGATTTTCCCTCTGGGGAACATGAATAAGTAAAGTTAAATAATAAAGTCTGTAGTTAAATAAAACAGGTTTTTGAGCTGCATGCATTCAACTGAGACTTGTTGCTGTCTAAACTAGTTATTGAATCAAGTTACTTATGTAGGTAAACATAGATGTTTAACCCTTTAAAATACACTTGCTTGTTACTTGAAGCTGAATTGTTTAAAAACAGTTTGCACTTTTCAGAGAGCATTTTTAATAAACGTTGGCAAAATGTTACAATTTTATTTGATCAACAACACAAAAAAGTTTCAGGCTCAGGATTTTTTTTCACTTTAAGCCCTGTACTTTACAGATTACCAATAGTAATGTACTTTGTTTATTTATGTTTGAAGTGTCTAATGAAAATAAACAGTTTAAGTTAATTAGAATGATTTAAAAAAATATTAATTAGTACTTGTATCGGTACTTGGTATCGGCAAGTACTTCAATGTAAGTACTTGTACTTGTACTCTGTTTTCAAAAATCTGGTATCGGTGCATCCCTAGAGCAAAGGAAAGTTCGCAAGCAAAAATGATACAAGAAATGAAGGAATTGGACATTTTTTAATGAGTACTGTATACAATAGTTGATGTCAATGATTTGTCCTATAATAAATTACACAAAATGGTATGATAAAGTAAATGGACTGATGAACAAATACACTGATTTATGATGGCGCATGATGATTCGGAATTCAAAATATACAATGTTGAAGAGGAGATGATCTTTTTCCAATTAAAAAAGACAGTAACTATTACAATGAAGAACAGTTTAATGACATAAACATGACAGATGAAGCTCTTTCTATTATTCAACTGAACTGTAGGAGTATAAATACAAATATATCCTACATATTAGATCATCTAAAAAAATTAAATAAAACTTTCAAAATAATAGCACTATCTGAGACATGGCTTACTGATGAAAATACAATATATATATTGAAGGATATGAATTGCATCATATGAATAGAAAAAATAAAAATGGTGGAGGAGTGGCTTTATTCATAAATAAGGATTTAAAATGTAAATTAATTAGAGAAATGTCAATTGTAGTTGATAATATGATGGAAATGATCACAATAGAAATAATTAATAAATATGGAAAAAATATTATAATAAGTTGTGTTTATCTATACCATGTTCAAAAATAGAGATATTTACTGATAAATTGTTGGAGTTACTAGTTAAGAGTAGAAATAAAAATTTTTTTTTTTATGTGGGGACTTCAATATTGATTTAGGAAATAAGACATATTCTAATAACATCAGTATATTCATAAATTCAATGTATAGTTTAAATTTATATCCGTTAATATAGTGCTGGACGATAATTCAATAACGATAAATATCGCGATATACTTTTATTCGATAACGATGATATGAAGTTTAAGCATATTTTCGATATTTTGATAGGATTTTACAACGTTTCACTGACGTTTTTCTGTTTCTGTTCGGGTTGAAGCGGCTGCTTCAACAACCCGCCCGGACAGAAAAAGCTGTGACACAAAACGTGCGTGGTGACGTCGTTGTTACGCAGCGCTCACTCCAGCAGCAGGCGTTAGCGGTAGCAGGCTAAAAGCTAAGCTAGTCTCCAAAGCGCGTTAAGTTTTCGCTTCAAAACGAGTCAAACGAGTGCTCATGACCGTCAGAATGTGACTGAACAAAGTTTCACAAGCGAAGAGAAAGAGACGACATCACTGATGAGAGGAAAGACTAATTCGTCGGTGTGGACGTAGTTCGGTTTTGTTAAACTGCAGGTCTCATCTGCAGCGAGTCTTACTCGGTTTCTTTATTTTGCAAAACGTGACAAAGTCGTTCTAACTAGCGGTGGGAACATCTAACTTGTTTAATCTGAAGAGTTTCCACTCGATATAATATGATGAGAGTCAGAAGATGAAGAACAATAAAGTTTGAGCCAACGTGTCCCTGAAACTACAACGTAAACAAACAGCCCCAGCAGCGCTGCATGTTTTTTTATTCAAAATAAAACAAATTCATCAGAAGAAAAAACACTGAATGAAAATGTGCAGAAAGACGAAAATAGTGTTATAACATCTGCCCCTTGTTTAAAAAATACAAAATAACTACAAACAAACAACAACCTTCACTTCACCTGCACCACACCTTCCCAACAACTTTGATTTAATCATCTTTTAAAACAAATAGTTTTATAAATGTTTATGGTGATATCAAGTCAACACAATCCTGTTTCCTGATTTACAACTCAGCTCCTTCAAACTAGTCCTAAATGGAGGTTTTACAAACATTTACATTCCCTTCAAGGTTTAATAACTTTAAACAAATTTTAATTTAATATTTGGGGGGTAATTTTTTAAAAGTTTTATACATGACTTGTAAAATACTATGTTCAACCAAATCATACAATTTTAATAATTTAAACGGATGAAATATTTGTTGGGTGACCATAGCACTTCCTACTAATAATTCTTAAAGCTCTTTTTTATCAAATACTAACAGGGTTTGTAATAGTTTTACATGCTTTTCCCCAAACTTCAATACAACTGATTAAATATGGAACAATCATTACATTATACAATATATTCAAAACTTTGTCATTCAAAAACTATTTTACTTTATACAGTAATGCAATTGATTTTGTTATTT
The DNA here is from genome assembly GCA_038048925.1 of Garcialebias charrua. Taxonomy (NCBI): domain Eukaryota; kingdom Metazoa; phylum Chordata; class Actinopteri; order Cyprinodontiformes; family Rivulidae; genus Garcialebias; species Garcialebias charrua. The sequence continues at coordinate 37,612 of JBBPBX010017535.1, forward strand.
TTATTCTTAAGTAATTTCCATGAGATTTTTATGTCAGCTTCTCATCAATAACAACACCCAAAAGTTTTATTTAATTAACTATGAATTTCAATGCTGTAAATTTTAAAGATGTTTAAAGTTAAAACTATTAATATTGACACAGTTGAGAATTTTATGGCAAGAAAGTTCATGCTCAATAATCCAGGTACCAAATCCAATAATTCTCAGTCGGGTCATCTGGACAGTTTCTTTTTTATAGAAACTGGATGGAGGATGGAGGGTGAAACGTTTCTATAAAAAAGTAACTGTCCAGATGATCCAACTGAGAATTATTGGGTTGAGAAGTTTATGTTTATTTGATGGTGATTTCCATCTTTTTGGAGGCCAAATACAAATACAAGGTGAACATTAATTTATTTGTATAGTTTATAGTTTTTTTTAGGCTTTTATATTGTTTATATCGTTATCGAATTATATCGTTATCGACCGAAATTAAGAACTATATCGTGATAAAAATTTTGGCCATATCGTCCAGCCCTACGTTAATATTAAATCCAACAAGAATTACAACTCAAAGTGCTACAATAATTGATAATATATTCACAAACACAATAGACGGTGATGTGATAAGTGGTATTTTGATGACGGATATCAGTGATCATTTACCAGTTTTCACTATTTAGAAGAATGATGATAGCATACCAAAAACAATTAAAAGACAGAATAAAATAATAAATACCTCAAAAAAAGCATTAGATAAATTTAAAGATGACTTAGACAAACAAAATTGGGAAGAAGTATACACTGATGATGTGAACAAATCTTATGACAAATTTATGGGGATTCTTGAAGTTTTGTTTGAAAAAAATTGTGTGCAAAAAATTACACAAAGAAAAAAACAGTTGATCATCCTTGGATGACCAATGAATTAAGGAATGCATGTAGAAAAAAAGAATAATCTTTATTCATGTTTCTTGAAATCCAGAACCCTGGAGGCTGAGGAGAAATACAAAAAGTACAAAAATAAATTAGTAGGGATTATAAGAAAACATAAAGGGCGGCCGTGGCGTAGTGGTAATGGCAGTCGTCCCCCGGTCGGAAGGTTGGAGGTTCGAATCCCGGTTCTCCACACCATGTGTCGTTGTGTCCCTGGGCAAGACACTTAACCCAGAGTTGCTCCCGGTAGGACTGGATGGCGCCTTGCATGGCAGTCTGCCACTACCGGTCTATAAATGTGTGTATGAATGGGTGGATGGTTGGTATTGTAAAGCGCTTTGGGGCTCCTCACAGGAGGCTGGAAAGCGCTATATAAATAAGCTCCATTTATCATAAGAGGGAATATTATAGTCAATTATTACATAAATGTAGTGGTGATATGAGGACGACATGGCGAATAATTAATAACAATGTTTTAAATAAACATAAGGGTAATATGGGATTGTCACAACATTTTGTGGGAAATAATGTGAAATTCATGATGATAAGGAAATTGTTAATGGATTTAATAATTATTTTGTAAATGTTGGATCTAATCTTGCAACCTCAATTCCTAAAGTGGACAAAAATGTGAGTTATTTAATCAGTGGTTGTGTTAACAGTATGTTTCTAAATGGAACTACTAAGGAAGAAATAATGAAGGTAGTTAAAAAATCTGCTGATAAAAGATCTAAAGATTGTGAAGATATGGATATGATGGTTGTGAAGGAGATAATTAGTCATGTTATTGATCCATTTGCATATATCTGTAATTTATCATTTTCAAAGGTATATTTCCTGACAGAATAAAGATAGCAAAGGTAGTTCCACTTTTCAAAAATAGTGTTAAATGTTTGTTTACTAATTATAAACCAATATCTTTGTTGCCACAGTTTTCTAAAATTCTCAAAAAATTGTTTGTGTCCAGACTGGACAAATTTCTTGATAAAAATGATATCTTAAGTAATAGTCAGTATGGTTTTAGATCTAATAATTCAACATCCTTGGCTCTTATGGAGTTGATAGAACATGTTACTACAGTGATAGATAATAAACAATATTGCATCAGTTTATTTGTGGATTTAAAAAAGGCTTTTGACACCATTGACTACGCCATTTTACTAAAAAAATTGGAACAATATGGTATTAGAGGTCCATCTCTACTGTGGATATCTAGTTACAGTACTGTATTTGACAGGAAGAAAACAGTTTGTACAGATTGATTATGTTAGATCTCATCTGTGTAGTATTTCATGTGTAGTACCACAAGGTTCAGTACTTGGACCTAAGTTGTTTATTTTATATGTAAATGATCTAATTAAGGTCTGATATCCTTAATTGTGTTTTATTTGCTGATGATACTACTTTCTTTTGTTCGGGTAGAGAATTAAATCAGATGTTTGAATTAATGAAGATGGAGTTTGCTAAAATACAAACTTGGTTTAAATTAAACAAGTTATCATTGAACGTTGAAAAAACTAATTATATGATATTTACTTTAAAAGTTAACTGTGGATTTTCCTTTCAATATTGATGGTGTTGAAATACGCAGAGTGAATGAAGTAAGGTTCCTGGGAGTAATTATCGATGATAAACTGTCATGGAAACAACATATTAACTTTGTAATAACTAAAATACTGTATCTAAGTTTGTTTAAAAAAATCTGTATTTCTCTCTTTCTCTATTGTTGATTGTTTAAGGAAACTCTACTGTTGCTGTTCATCATTCTTTAGTTTGTAGCAGGTATCTCTTGTAAATGAGTCCTCGAGGCTCAATGAGATTAATCTGACCAAATAAAGGTTGAATGAAAAGTCCATGGCAGTACTTTATAAAGTAAGGGACTTGCTGAAGGTTAAAGCTTTGAGTTTGCTGTACAATACAATTATTGTGCTGCATTTAATTTACTGTGTTGGTGTTTGGGGCACTGCTTGTAAAACTGTGACCAAGTCTATTTTTATTTTACAAAAAAGAGCTGTAAGAATTATCTAAAGAAAGCATTACTGTCATCCTTCAAGTATTTTGTTTTATCAACTGAAATTACTTAAGTTTTATGATTTGGTGGATTACAATATTCTATTACTTAAGTACAAGGCTCAGAATCATATATTACCACCACACATTCAAGCATATTTTATAAAAAGGAACAGTTGTTATAATTTAAAGGGAATGGATATTTTTGTAAAACCGAAGTATAGAACAGGTTTAAGGGGTAGGTCTACTTCAACGCAAGGCATAGGTTTATGGAATAGTTTGGATTATGATATTAAAAAAGAGAAATCATTATTTATATTTAAGAAAAAGATCAAGAATATTTTGATGATAAGATATTCATAAGTTAGTTAATATTTAATGAACTGTAATGAATAATTGTGACAATTTATATGTTTTGTTGTATTATTTATGATTATTGCTTGAATTGATTGTTTGAATTGATTTTGTTAAGGGACAGAAATGATAAGATTTCATTCTTCTTATGTTACCTTTCTATTATATGTATTTTATTTCTTTGTTTCTGAAATTGTATTAGTGTTTTTTTAATTGAAATGAAATGAATAAACGTTTAAACTAAACTAAAATGTGGAGGATAAAAGACATATCCTGATAAAAAATAACACCAAGGTTTTTAACGTTAGAACTGGAAGCCAAATTATTGTCATCCATCTCTTCGATCCCAGAACAGTAATCTCCTTCACATTCCACAAAACAAATTAAGGACAATGGGAGACCGTGCATTCAGTGTGGCTGCCCCCCGCCTATGGAACTCCCTCCCTGACTACCTGAGAGCTCCACAGTCACTGGTTGACTTAAAAAAAGGCTTAGGCTCCGTTTACACGGACAATGTGGGGGGAAACGGAGGTTTTGGGTATGTTAATTAGATGAAAAGTTTTTCGTTTAGACGGGCGAATTCAAGTTTACATGGATTCGCTCATGATTCATGAATCCACTGTAGTTACCATGCCGAGCCATTAGATGGCGCTGTGAATGTTTGAACCTTCAATGTTGCGCATGCGTGCTGCGTCAGTCTGTTTTCCTCTCTGGCTAAAAGTTCAGCTAACTACAAGTTGTTGTCAACAAGTTAACAAGTTAAAGCTGGAATTTGGATAAGAGTCGACAGATTTGACACCAAGTGGGACCGCTTCATCTAACAAGCTGCACACCAGTTGCTGACCGGACCTGAACCGAGTGACAATGTCGGACTTTAGTCCGTGAGAATCAGCTGATTTACAGTAGCGCTACAAGGTAAACAATGTTCTTAATAATGTTTGCTTGTGTTAACTTCGATCACAGAACAACTAACTGAGGTTTTATTTTTATTTTTTTCCTGCGAGGTCGAGCTGTCATTCCACGAAGCGGACGGTTCGGATGTGGGTCCAGTGCAGGATGAAAACAAGAGTCCAGTTCATAACAGTTCGAAAGATATCTGATGCCTCACGGTTGCTATTGAATGTTCTATTGGAGGAAACTTTTTCACTTATGCATGCTCACAACCACACGCAAATGGATGCAGGGATGTATATGTAGATACTGTATACTGTATGCAGATATGTAGATGGGTATATGAATGAATATGAATGTATATGTATGTATACTGTATATATTTGTAGGTATGGTATGTATAAAATCAAAAAGGCATTCAATACAAGATCAACTGGACTTTATTTGTTGCAGAAAACGTTTAGACTCCTATCCAGGAGGTTTTTTCAATTCACGTGAATTGAAAAAGCCTCCTGAATAGGAGTCGAAACGTTTTGTGATGTTGGACAAGTGCTCTATGGTTTTATTATATTTTTAAAAGGTTTTTATAACATATAATCACAGAATATTGAAGTGCTCCTCCGAGCAGACACACAGCAGGGGGCGGAGCTGCAGAACCCAAGTTCACCATAGCACGGACAGTCTCCCTCCCTCAGAGTCATATATGGCTCTGAGGGGAGGGAGCAGAATGATTTCACCTGCTGGAAATTTTTCTAAGTCCCAGGGTACTGCAGAAACTACATAGTACTGTATAGCTTTAATTATTATTATTATCCAGTGAAAGTGAAAGACTACAAAATTTATTCCAAACATGCTCGGGTCCAAAAACCAAAACCTCTGTCTTGTCAGAGCTTAATGCAGAAAATTAAAAGTCATTCCAGTTTTTTTTTATGTCTTTAAGACATGATTGTAACTTAAGTAACTGATTGGATTCATTGGGTTACATGGACAAATATAACTGTATATCATCAGCATAGCAATGAAAATTTATCCCATGCCGTTTAATAACTTGACCAAATGGAAGAATTACACTGCCTGCCCCACACCCCCCACCCCCCAAAAAAAGTCACCACCAAAAATAAAAAGGTCACACTAATATTTCCTTGGACCGCCTTTAGCTTTGATTATGGCGTGCATTCACTGTGGCATTGTTTCAATAAGCTTCTGCAATGTCACAAGATCTATTTCCACCCAATGTTACATTACTTTTTCACCAAGATCTTGCATTGATGACTAAGCAGTAGGCACTAGGCATGATGGGTGCATCACTTCACCTGCCTCCTCCTGAAACACCAGTTGGGGTTAGGGGTGGGCGATATATCGAATATACAGGTACTAGATGTATTGCAATTTTTTTCAATGTACGATGGTTAAAATGGCTATATCGTTTATATCGAGAATCCTCCTGCTGTCGCGCGGGCTCCCACTCGCCCCCCTCCTTCTCCTTCACTGAACACAGACCCAGCCCCTCCTTCCTTCCTGCAGGAGGGCAGAGCCGCGGAGACTTTCAGCACAAGTAAACACGGAAGATATGAAGAGAGCCGCTAGCTGCTGAGGGGGAAAAACAATGTTCTGAGCTAGTTTGAATTTAAATTGTCAGATGAGGGCAGAAAAAATATTTTTGTAGACGATGCTGAAATTAGTCCAGACTAAAGGTCGGAACTACAAATCTTTTTCACCATTTAAACAGCGGAGTGGAGCATGAACCGTGAAGCGGCAGAACCGAGTGTTTTTACAGCCTACTGCTTCCTTAAAACAAACCACGGGTCTGAGCTCATTTAGTCGTGCGCGCACTGCAGCGCTTTATGAGAGGAGCAGAGAGAGGTGGAGACATTAATAAATCAGCAGTTTATCATATCGCTAACAAGCGGCTAACAAGATGGCTAACGCTTTAGCTGTCTTCTTCCACAGCTGAGACACTGCGGTAAAGTGAGCCTGACCGTGTCTTTAGCGATATGAAAAACTGCTGATTTAATTATGTCTCCACCTCTCGGTTCACGTTTCTGAGTGGAGGCTCACTACTGCAGTTCACAAACACACTGACTAAAGTGAAAGCACCTTTCTATCTTATCAAGACACTCAAAGCTCTTTAAAACACAATCTGTGTCCTCATTTACCCATTCATACAACACTCTACTAGAACTGTACAAAGAATAATCAGTACTTTATCACATTCATACACTGATGGGACACACATCAGAGGCAATGAGGGGTTCAGTGTTGCCCACTGCCCAGGAACACTTCAGCATGTGACTGCTGGTGGAATTGAACCCCCAGCTCTCCCATTGGAGGAGACTGCTCTAGCCTCTCAGCCACAGCTGCCCTCAGCTGAAGAGGACTATTATTTAATAGGTGTAAATAAATGTCTAAAAAATAAAGTAATGTATGTAAATAGTTCATTTTTTAGACATTTATTTTGTAGAGTTACAGCTGTTTGTTAATAAATGTTGCTGTGTGACAACTGGGACAAAGCTTTGACTCAGAAATATATTTTTGTTATTCTTTTATGGAAAGAAAATTATAACCAGATATATATCGTTTATCGCGATATATCACAACAATATCGAGATATGAATTTTTGTCCATATCGCCCACCCCTAGTTGGGGTTAAATAACTTGTTGCCAGCTGAAAGATAATTATCCAATAAGAGGCTCATACACATTTGCTTAGTTAAATCCAGGTGGTGACTTTTTTGAGGAGTCAGGCAGTATGTAAAGTAAAGAGTATTGGTCCAAGCACTGAACTCTGAGGAACTCTATGACTAAAGGCTGAAATATCCACCTCTTTCGCAAATAGCTCATGTAGGCCGCCATGACAGTCCGGTGCCGCCCCCTCCCGGTGGTAAACTTCCGCCGGAAGTCCTGTAGTGTGTGGTTTGCTGTGAAAAACAAGCCGGGACACCAGTTTATTTTCTCTCGTTTTTTTAATTTTTGGGGTTGTTTCTTGCTGGGTTAGAGGGTGTTACAGCCAGGTATACGTTTGAGCAACGCGCTGTTGTAAACCTGAAGGATCTATGTCCATCGGAGGAGCCTACAGCAGCTCTTTCCTCTGTCTGACTCAGCCTCGGACCTGCTCTCGAAGACGTCGCGCTCCGATCAACTTTAGTTCGGTAAACAAAATATTCTATATAAATCATTTTGTGAAACCATGTCAGAACAATATCGGAGTATAACCGTCTGTTTAGTAGCTGTTTTTTTTTTTGTTTTTTTCATGATTTAGCGTCTGTACTGCTGTGATAATGCTGTGGTTAGCTTAGCATGTAGCTACTTTAAAGGCTAACTTCCAGACGGTAACACTCACAACAAAGTGCTGGTTCTTGAGCCTGGACTTTTTTTTTTGGCTGTGTTATTTTAGTTAAACTGTTATTTAGCTGGTTATATGATTGAGACAGTTTACACATCTTTTTTCAAAGACAGACCGTGTCAACAATGACTAGGCCTCAAAACCTGACCCGTCATTAAACCAGAGTTATTAAAGCACATTTAAAATAATGATGTAAATTAAAGAGGAGAAAAGTGCACATGAAGCTACATTTGTACTAAAATGTGAGTAAATAAAGAATTTACTTAACAAATCTGTCATTAAATAATATAACTGTGTGTTGCACACGTGTTTATACAGTATTATTTATATTTATTTATATTATTTAATGACAGATCTGTTAAGTAAATGCTTTATTTACTCATTTTAATACTAATACTGTACTGTACACACTGTCTATGACAAGACAAGTTTTCTTTTTCTACTTTACAGAAGACTGAAGCCACGAGATCCATCCAGAGATAAGATCCTACATTAAGTAAATGCTTTATTTACTCATTTTAGTACTAATACTGTACTGTACACACTGTCTATGACAAGACAAGTTTTCTTTTTCTACTTTACAGAAGACTGAAGCCACGAGATCCATCCAGAGATAAGATCCTACATTAAGTAAATGCTTTATTTACTCATTTTAGTACTAATACTGTACTGTACACACTGTCTATGACAAGACAAGTTTTCTTTTTCTACTTTACAGAAGACTGAAGCCACGAGATCCATCCAGAGATAAGATCCTACATTAAGTAAATGCTTTATTTACTCATTTTAGTACTAATACTGTACTGTACACACTGTCTATGACAAGACAAGTTTTCTTTTTCTACTTTACAGAACATTGAAGCCACGAGATCCATCCAGAGATAAGTTTGTACACCTGGGTCCAGTCTCAGATCGTACACCTGGGTCCAGTCTCAGATCGTACACCTGGGTCCAGTCTCAGATCTACACCTTGGATTCCTGTGGAGTTGGCTGAAATCGGACAGTTCCACATGAAGAGAAATCTGTTCAGTTTGCTGGTCTCCATCATTGCTTGTTGAATTGGTTTTGATCTTTATTCTGTGCCAATTCATTTTCATTAAGACAACACCACCCACAGTTGTCATATTGTACACTATTCAGTTTCAACTGTTTTAAATGTATAATTATAGCTTTTATTCTGAACTTTGTCAGTCTCCTGGGTGATCAAAACTTATAAGCAAAATGAATGTTTTTTTGCTTTGCACATGTGAATAAAAACACTGGCCTAAGAACAATCAGGACCTTTAGTTTTTATTTATGTGTATTACAATGAGTAGTATGGGTGACATCACAATGAAACTACTTCACATTATTAGACATTGAACAGTGTATTTTAATTATTGAAATAACAACAAAAAGAACAAATGTAAATGAACAGCAGATTTATTTATAGAAGATTTTAACTCGTTTGTTGCTGTGTGTACGACTGCACAAAACTTCTGGACGAAGTCGAGTTTCCATCCATGTCCTGGGAGTCTGCTGGTGATTGAAGATTCTACGACCGGACAGAGTACCTTAACACAGAAATTTTTAGATATGGAGTAAATAATTTCTAT